>CM062096.1:5502893-5792833 GCA_031163375.1 Conogethes punctiferalis | reverse complement strand
GTTTTTACATGACAGGAGAAAGTAGACTCGCTTGTGTAAAGCTTGCCTGCGTAAAGTTTCAGTTTCGGATGCGATCCCGCAGAGAATATTAGTGATCACATATTAGAATGTAGTGAAAACCAATATTGTTATCATTTAATATACTTATAAATTAGTTATATTGGTATTTAATATACTGTCTAACCTAACCTAACTTTTGGACCTCAACGACCGGTTACCATCAAGTGGAGTGAGAGTCATCCTGAAAGCTCTTCTTATAAAAAAATAATATTAAATCACGCCTATTGTAATATACTGCTTATCATAAGGAAAAAAGAGCGCTATCAGCAAACAGTTAACAAATAAGGTAAAAAAAAAAGTTACTGCCACCTCGCCTTAATACCAATTTATGTAATCATTAGATTGTAAAACGCATCTACCATATGCGTCTTTTATTTCTACGTAATCATGTGGTGACGTGATTTCACACCTGTACTATTGACTTAATTTAACCGAATCACTACATAACTCACTATTGAAGACATTTTTTTTTGATATATGGACTCTACTCTCTCCGTGTAGAGTTAACTTCACCACCTGTCAAGTGTTTAGAGAGACACGATTAAAACGCAGTTTGGCCGGTAAACTGGGGCTATTCTTGAAGACAATTTTAGATGCGTTCTTTTTTCCGTATGACAGCAGTACAATCTATTGCATTTGTTTCATTTCACTGAGCGTAATTAGAGGAGCCAGTATTCCACTGGTCGTTTCATTTTGTACAGGAGGCCTCAATCGGAACGACCATGACAGACGATTCAGTCGCTTCCTCCCCCCTTCCACCGTACGCGGGCCCGGCGCCGGGGAGGGGGGTGTGAAGCTGTTCGGAATCTATAATAGACAAGGATGGCTGTTCCGTTGGATCTGATGAGCTTCTTACAATGAATTTGGATTAATAATGAACGGGGGGTCCTCCCTAAGGTTTTCATCACGACTCGCTATATATACGAAAAAGCAAGATGGTCCAACGTACCGGCGGTCCCGAGCACGATCACCTAGCTAATGTAACTAATAATACAACACCATGTGAACTGAAGTATGTAAGTAAACCTACTTGTTTAAATAACATATTTTTTTAAATTTGAATTTGAAACCCATGTCATGGATAGTAACTCTTGCCAGCCCAACTCCTCTAGGAACCCCAGCAGACCTTTCAATCTGCCGAAGACCTCCGGGAGTGTGACTGTCCTAGATACTTAGACCTGTACGACCTGTGTGTGAAGTAGTGTTATTTAGCTGCGATCTTCAACGGCCATTGTCGATTCTGTTCCTGTCCGTGACAATGAAAATAATAAATAATAAGAAAAACATTGTTCAACAAAAAAGGAGAAAAAAGGAAGAACACAAAACTAGGAGACCGGACACGGCTATGATGCGACGATCCAAAGTAAAAGGGCCTCACTCAGCATATTATCCTGGATTGCCCTTTCAGCTCATGTGTTTCCTTCCTCTTACACTCCTGGTTTCTTTAGGCGGAGCGTGAAACGGCATCTCAGGGTGAGGGCGACAGGCGCGGTGGGCTTTCCTATTACCTACACCTAACATTTGGACCACCGCTTACCATCACCGATCAGGTCATCCTGAACGCTCTTTTTATAAAAAAAATATGAGCGGGTTTTCACTAAGTCCTGCTGAGTAAATCCCATTAACGAGTGCGCTTCTTCCTAACGGATAAAGCGCGATGATGCGAGTTCCTCAAAAGCACAAGAGCTAAGTTACAGTACTAAGAGTGGTTTTAGTGTCACAAAGACCGTCAGTACGGATCGCTCCGCGCAGACTGATCTATATGAGCCTTAGGGAGCGTTTTAGAGTAAGGTTGGTTTTAGTGTCACAAGGACCGTCAGTACGGATCGCTCCGCACAGGCTGATCGTCCGCGTGTGTCGTTTTAGTGTCGCCCTGACCGCCGCGGCTCGTGTCCACATTGGTATGATCACGCCTCGCCATGACAGTACTGAGGTGACGCGTGCGCTCCGCACGATACTAAAACGCTCACTGACGCCAGAGGCGCGCAAGCGCGGATAGCTCCGCGTCACGGACTCGCTGTGGATGGCTGCGGAGCTGTCCGCGCGGACCATTGTCCGTATGAACCACTCCGTATTACTCTAAAACGCTCACAGAAGCTCATATAGATCTGTCTGCGCAGAGCGATCCGTACTGACGATCCGTGTGACACTAAAACCACCCTTAGTGTCACACAGTAGTCTGTAGTTTCCGGATTTAGAATAGAACCACCCCATCTCACCCCCTGGTGGTCGTAGAAGCAACATGAATTCACGTACCATCTGCCGGACATAGGCGGGGGGCCTAGTGGATGTTTGCAGGCGGTTGATGATGATGATGGTGATGATGATGATGATACCTACTTACCTAAGTAAGGGTCGCTTACAGGCACCTGCCAGGTTTGTTGCGAGGCGCGCCCGACCCTCGGGAATGGGTACAGGTTCAGTACTCCATCTCTCCGTAGTTTTGCGCTGCTGTCTGCAAACAAATACATAAGCTTAACATTATAATCTCCTGACCGAATTGCGGTCTTAGAGACTAATCTAAGGCTACTTTATTGTTTTCATTAGTAACCAGTGAAATAGTAAGCCAACATAAGAAACTATTCATCATCATCAGTCCTTATCAGAACACTGATGGACATAGGCCTCTCCTAATGTTCGCACTTTGATCGATCCTGGGCTTTTCGCATCCAGCACTTGCCAGCCGTCCTGCGTTAATCGTCACTCCACCTGGCTTGAAAGCGTCCTACACTACGTTTGCCGAGACGCGGTAGAACGGACTGATCGAAGACTTTCGTCTTTGGGCACTGTGCGATCGGCGATGTGAAGACTCTATTGAAGAGGTGAGAAACAGTTAAAAACAAAAATAAAAGACAACTAGCCAAATACGCAGGAGTAATACATAAGTATATACAAAAAAGTTAGAAACGCTAGCAGAGAGTTCTTGCAATGAGCAATGACTTTAAGACTTCAGACAAATGCGATCTGATTTGAACTTCCCCTCTTCTAGATCGTGTCTATATGAGATCAATTGTTTCCGTCGTAATGTGTCTTATCTATAAACGAGTACATTATTTTGTAGGTATGTGGATTGATGACGTAACGCGTATGGCGTACAGGATTAGAAGCAATAATACGAGTAAAACACTTTACAACTTTGTCACATTAAACTATCATTTTTTTTCTTATTTTTGTGTATCTGTTTGTGTCTAGTGGACTGATTTCAAAAACTCTTTACCAATTGGATAGATTTACTCTGATTAAAATAGGCTATATTTTTACTAGAAAAGATTCTTGAAGCTTTCTCAATAAGTTTTTGAAATAATCAATCAACAGCCTTCATAATGAAGTACATAATATGAATTTGGTTTTTTGAACATAAAGTAAAATACGCTATTTGTTGAACGGCCAATAATCCTTAGTGATGCAAAACTTGCCCTCCGAACGAACTCCAAATATTTACAAAGACTTCCGATCCAAAACTTTACTTAAGTGTAGGCTGTTTAACTTAACTAATCTACTGAACCTTTATCGCGATGACTCATCAATAAATAACTTAAAGTTACATTATTCTCCAGCAAACTTTAAAACGATCGTTTAACGTTGTGTGTAGGTATAATTTACTATAACACATGTATCCGTTATTGATACAACTTGTATTTCCACTTTATGCTTTGCCGATATTCATACAATACTGTGTGATAACTAATGAAAATAGTTTTCAGTAATATTTGGTCGTAATATTGAAAATGACTGATGTGAGAAGAGGTACGGCATAGCGAATCTTCGCTCAAATTGAGCCGCCAGTCCGGGGAAGGACCTCCCCCATATAGAATTCCGCAGCCAAATGACTTCCGGGTCGTGTTTCTACCGGTGAGTAGGGTTTCCGGAGCTCGTGGGGGGTTAGGGTTGGGTCTGACAGACCTGACGGACAGACAGAACTGACCAGTTGCTCGCCCGTTGTCACAGCGACTTGCGCTTCTCTTGCGCTTGCCATCAGGCGTAGGGAAGCCGTTATGTGGAGTTACTAAAAAAAAGGTGAAAGTAGATCCGTAGTTATCACTTAAGATATGTACCTACTACATATTTATAGAAATAATAAAGGAAGTTCTCTTATCTATTTTTCTCGATGAATCAAATCGATATGTGAACGATAATAAGTATATTAAAAGTTATTACGATTATAAATCACAACTCTCGAGCTTAGAATGTAGATGCAGTGACAAAAAGCTACGGAGATTTGATTTACGGGCGATAAACAATTTATTAACAATCACATTGTTTAAGTAACAACAATACTTACTTAACTATACTTAAGTTCAGTTAAGTTTAGTTCGTTGTTCAAAATCTGTGTTCAAAACTTACAAAGGAATTTTTCAAGTGTCTTTGACTGTAGGTACTGCTAATTTAATTACCGTGATTAACAAATTAAAGTCAAATTTGATTAAATCGCTTTACAACTTTAGCTTTAGTAGTCACAACTCACAATAAGATTTAAAGAAATTAATTGATATAGTAGCTATAAACAAATAATGAGTCTTATCCTGAGTTTCGAAAAACACTATTTCGACTAGACGCCTCTTCGAACGTACGATGATTCGACAGAACACTAACTCGACAACCCACATATTTGACAGATTCCTAGTCAAACAAAACACTACTCCGACAATATTCTATTTCGACAAGTCATTAATTTAGACAGAACACAACATCACACGTATTCTACTAACTGTTTAGACAAAATATTAGATATTTTGTCAATTTGGGGGATATCCCAATTTTTTTTAAAACTTGGCGCTCATTATAAAACGAAACGTTACTGGGAGATATAGAGATGGTAGAAATAATGAATGATAAATATTAATTTACAGCATTAATAAGTAAGTAGCCAAGGTAAATTATTCGCTAGATCAAAGAGGAAGAGGTCTCTAAAGTTATCCTCAGTGAGTCGTAATACATAATATATTTGAGGCACCTTTAAACACTACATTTGTAACGTTGTATCCGTAGATTATGAAGTAAGGAACTTAAGCTCAAGTTTACGGAAATAAGAAATCTTTAGTAGCAATTAACAAGCAACACAACTTGGCTTATTTTAGAAAACACCCAGACCAATAGGCAAACAGACATGTTCATGAACACTAATGTTTGTACTGTGCGGGAATCGAACCCACGACTCAGCTCTTGGCTCAGAAGGCAGAGGTCACTACCAAATGAGCTATCGAGCCAGCTTAGGAAAGTATACGATATAATCATATACATAAGAAAGACAAAAAAAATCACATTTAGTTACGTGAATATTATCCTAACTGACGCAGATTCAAACTGCGACTAGATTATCCGATTAATGTAACAGATGAAACATGACAAATTATTCTCGTCATCAGCATATCGCAGTCCACTGCTGGACATAGACATCTCCAGCTGTTCGCCACTTTGGGTAAATATCTGGAGGCTTTACGGTTAATCGCTACGCTGGGCAGGCGGGTTGGCGATCACAGGGCTTAGTTCTTCGCTCCGGTGACGCGGCTGCTCGTCATCGGCTACTCCTCCAATCGAGATGGTTGTACCACCACCAGTCGGTTGCCAGAGTCTCGTTTTTTATTTGACAGGATGCATCACCTGCAGGTAATCTGCAGGCTTGGAGCGAAAAGATGATACATAGGTCGCTCCCTTACAAGTTGTATTACTAAACCTTTTTAATTTAATTACCGAAAGGCCTCTTCAACAATTACTTCATGTTAAAGTGCCTAACTTCAAAGTACTCTCTAATAAGTCCCCTAACAATTGAAACCCCAACTATTTCTATGAGTAAAGTTGACACCATAATTGACCACAAATAGTTTTGTACGCCTAATATTCACATCTATATCGAACTGATAACATATTAATAAATTTATAGCGAATTTTCTGAATATATAACTTTGGTACGGACTTAAATTTTGAATCTATTTCAGAGTTATACATAAATTTCAGTACTACGTACCTTCTGTACTCATAATTAATATGTTAATAATATATAAAGGAACGGAATCAGGAAACGGGCAGCAGCGTTTATCTAGGTACAAATAAAACCTAAGAATATTCAGTCTAATTGAGAACGTCTTCCTTTTTTGAAGTCGGTTAAAAATACTCGTGATGATGATGATCATTTTTTATATGAAAAACATCAACAATCTACCCCAGATACTGATGGTAGGGCCGAAATGAAACAACTTTTTGTATAGGCGCAAGCTTAGAATAAGTAGGTGTTAATATTCTAAGGGCGCAAGGTCAACTTTACTCATAAAAAATAACCCTACCAAATAACAAATCAGCTGTAACAGTTTGTTCGAAAATGCAAAATATTTTTTTGAGATTTCAATATAGCTATATACAAAGAGTTATTACATTTCGCCCTACAACCAGTGTCTAAGAGGTTGCTGATATTTTTCAAATATAAACCTGTATAAATAATATCTACAACTTTTACTACGATTAATGTACCTACATTTATATGTACATAATAATCTAGGATCGCAACTGTATTCATGGGCTTAAACGGATCGAAAAGCAATCACTTGAAATCGTTATTTTTGTTATGAGTACAAATAAACACAGGATTGGACGGTAAAAGCTAATCCAAATTTCAAAACAAGCTTTCATAAAAGCTTTCTGTTATTTCATGCCAATTATACTACCTCGACGAATAGTAGTACGACTGTACTTATCCGTGGCATCACATATTCCAGGCATATTGTTGTTCTTATATTAAGCCTTTAAGCCGCTTTTTCACTCATTTTGTTTGCGTTGAATTAAGTAAGCTAGCATTAATCTTCCACACATTTGCCGTAATGCACTAATCAGCTTAAATTTTTGTTTCAAAAGCTTTCCGATGGTTATTATTCGGGACTGAATAATGTGAAGATTTTTGAATGTTATTACAACTCCGCTTGTGGTGACGCAGTAACTTTGTAAAGTTTGAGAAAAGAAATCAGGCACTCAAATATTTTTTTAACTCCGCGTCTACCTCAAATGTTCGTTATGATTTTGGTTTGCTGGTTGGAACGGCAAGATTTGCAACTGAATTGCTCAATGGATTCTTTTTAGACAGAGAAATGGAAAACATATTTATTCGTATAAGTACAACGCGTTAATAAAAGCGTAAATCCAGAAATTCATAATCGTGAGTAGAATCTATTTCCCTAATAAAGAAATTACATTTTAAATTTTTATGTAAGTATATGGTGATCTTACAGTTTTTTTTTTAGTGTATAAATTTAAGATTTTTTTTTGTATTTTTTATCTGTTGTATTTGTATTTTTTTCTCTCCTTAGAGGCTGAGGACTTTATTATAAAATGCCATTGTATCATTTCAAAACGAGTCGTAAAATGTGTTTATCGATTACCTTACATAACAATACCATCATGGCGATAGTCATTCCAAATATGGCGCTATGGTGCGCAAAAATGTATCGAGAAAGCTTTTAAATTACATACTCGTTTAAAAATGAAAGCATTCTCTTGTACCGCGTTTTATTACTTACCGTATTTGAATTTATTATGTCTTTAGTAAAAATGTGTATGTTTCGTATTTTAATTTAAATTCCCTTACAGTTGAAGTTTTCTCTTTATTTCTTCGCTCCTAATAGTTGCAACGTGATGTTATATAGCCTAAAGCCTTCCTGGATAAATGGTCTATTCAACACAAAAAGAATTTTTCAATTCGGACCAGAAGTTCCTGAGATGAGCGCGTTCAAACAAACAAACAAACAAACTCTTCAGCTTTATAGTATAGATTTGAATACATAGCTCATCAGATTTATTAGCAAACTGACATGGCAGTGGTCTGGCCATAATATTAGTCACTGAACCGACAACCGATAGGGTAAATAAACGAATTATAGAGTGGATACTGATTCTCGACAAACTTAGTGTAGGCGCCCTTAGGCCAGGTGAAGCGACGATGTATGCAGGATAAAGGATACAGGATGGCTGGCAATGTCTGGGTCTAAAAGCCCAAGATCGTTCAAAGTGGAGTGCAGTTCAGCACTCCACTTCAATCGGTGCTGGACTGCACTAAATTTGATGATTCTTGGTTTAATGTATTCGTTATTGTTAGGACAAGATAATCGCTGATACCCGCTAATTAAGGCTGCCGAGTGAGTATATTGTAAAAAACTCGCACAGACATTTCAGTGGTTAATATGTATATGAAATAATTACACAAACCTTGTAATTAATCATCATCCTCGTTAGCGTTGTCCCGGTTTGTGCCTCTAGGCCCAGGGTCCGCTTTGACCATGATCCTAGATTTAGCGAGTCTGGTTATTACATTGAAGCGACTGCCATCTGACCCTTGTAACCCTCAGAAAGGGGAACCAGACAAATTTGGATCATGGTTACACATTCAGAATTAAACTGGATGTGCAGGTTTCCTCACGATGTTTTCCTTCACCGCTAAGCTAGTGGTATAATTCCGCACATAGATTTTTGCAAATCCAGAGATGCGTGCCCCGCGCGGATTCGAACCGACGACCTCACGTGTGTGAAGCGACAATCTTACCACTAGGCTACTACGGCTCCTTACCACTAGGCTACCACGGCTACACAAACCTTGTAATACAAAAACAAAAAATAATTTAGTTAAAAACACGGCGATACTAAATACGGGTCAGCTAGTTATTAATGGTAACCTTCAGAACAGTGGACTACGCTTAATCGTATAACAAACACTAGATGTAAATATTTTACGCAAACAATGTCTTTTATTTTCTCTTGTCGCTTTACATCAGACGAACGACTATGCTATTAGAAAAATGGAATATAATTACCTACGAGGGCTAATTAGAAAATTCATAAGACATTATAAAAGTTATTTACTTAAGTCAGAAAAAGGACCTACTAACACAATTCAATGGAAAAGCTTCTGTACTTTAAACAGTGCATTTATAAATGAACTACCGTTTGCGTTACTGTAGGTAAATAAATGAAAAATTTACTTTCCTATCTTCGGGCTGAGTGCATTTTCTTTGTAAGAGGTACCCTAAGTCTGAGAGTTCATAGAATTAGTGATTCATTCGTTAGTAGCCATGAAACGTTATTTATTAAGTTTCCAGATCGTGATACCTTATTAAATTATTAAATAAGGAATATGTATCCAAAATTTTGTATTTTATTCAAAAATTTATCGTAAAATAGACTAAAATATTCTAAGAACTATGAAAACAAAATCAAAATTAACTGAAAAATGGATGAGATGCAGTCGCTGAAACCTAATGTGTATGTTGCCATACCCTTTCAGGGTCTATTTTGTATTATTTAATATATCTACCTATGCAAGCTATCTACGAAGATGGCGCAATAAATGTATTCTATTTTATTCAAATAGAGGGATGGATATATCCATCTCTCTCACAAAAACATTGTATGGATGGATTTTTTCTATAGAATTGTATAGTGCAAATGTAATGCGTGATGTCAACCATACACAATGGCTCTATCTGTTTAATCAACAACTTTAAAGTTTTAAAAATCGTATAAGAAAAAGATATTTTTAAGAAATTCCTCGGGCTTCCTGGTCGACCATAGTCAAGAGACCTGAAGAGAGACCTGAGAGAGATTGGCGTCCTGGCTGGCGCTATTCACAAGGAAGTCTAATTAAGATGCGATAGGGGTAGGAATTGACGATTTGTATAGTAAATTTTTGTTATAATAAAAAACATTTGATCAAGAAACGTTAAAAATGACTTACGGTAGGCTGTCGCGATGGCGGATGTGAGAAGAAATGTTGAAACGATGATCCGGACCGCTGACTGCATGGTGATATCTTTAACAAAAATGAAGACATTATGAGTGGCTATTCTCTGGGCTACAAACTAAGCCGAAGCTTGTACTATGGGTACTAGACAACTGATAAACTTACTTAGATACTTTTTTTATACATAGTAATCACCCAGACCAATACAAACAGACACCATCATGTACACAAATGTTTGTACTGTGCGGGGATCGGACCCACGACCCTTGGCTCAGAAGGCAGTGGTCACTACCAAATGAGCCATTGGGCCAGTCACATCATGATGTACTACCGATGTTTTATTAATAAGTAACATGTTACGTTCCCGGTCAATTTAGGATATGTGAACTTGAATAAAATTAGCTTGATACAAAAAAAAATAACAAAAGTCATAACTCCTTTAATCGTAGTGAATCTTAATTTAAGTTAGTTGGTCGACACTGTCTGGCACATTTATTTTGGTATTTAATATACAATTATAATATAATATTAAAATACAATTATATACAATAATTAATTATGGATTGTCTTTCTTCAAATGGAGCAAGATATACGTCAATTACCACCCGTATTACGAGTATTTCACTCTGATTGTCGGATTTACTTTTGGCCCGACATTTTTACTAAGCATCAGTCGGTCATTCTTAACAATTTTAAATTATATTTGCATAAAATTAGCGGATATGAAACTTTTCTTTTATTAGTATATTGATTTTCAAGTATTTTTAAGAACTCCTCTAATAATCAGAAATTAATTTCATTTAGTTTTATTGTTTTTATGATGATGATGAGTTTTATTTATTTATTATACTTTATTGCACAAGAACTTAATGTCGTATACCTACTATGTTATATCAGTTAAAATTTTAGCCATATATTATGTCTTGGATGTTTTGTATTTTTGTCCTTTACGTTCTGAAATAAATGATTAAGTATCTTATAGGCTCATTTGATATTCGGAACATTTCTCGACGTACTTATAATAGTATGATTGGTACCTAATGATTTTGAGATGTAGGCACGAATATAGTGGAACTCTCTTCTGAACTAAGGGTTGTGGGTTTGATCCCCACCCAAAACATTATGCGATTAAAATTAGTGTTTGTTCTGTGTATGAGTGCTAATATTTCTCCTCTTCTGGCAGAATGGGTCGATTCCTATTAATTTTCCGATCCCTTTCCCGAGGAATAGAGATCAGGATATATTCCGATATAGTTCCGCAGCAAACATTTCTGTGACAAGCCTACATTAAAGCGGGCGAAGCCGCGGGCAATAGCTAGTCTCTACCTAAAAAATTCTAAAGATGGTTCTGTTCTATTATGCCTATTAACCTAACTTTTGGACCTCACGACCGTTTGCCATCAGGTGGAGTGATCTCGGTGACTATTGTTTCTTGCTCTACGAATTATTATCGCTAAAAATAATTTGCAAGTCTATGTTCGCGACAGGCGAAAATCGCCCTAGGGGATTGACACAATAATACCTACGAGTACGAGTATAACAATTATGATTTAAAGCACTTGGATGATAGTATACGTACCGTGTCTCTTTAATTTATTTAAAGATTCGGTCTAACAAATCAGTTAAATAATTTAAAACTGGACAAATATACCCAGTTAGACTATGCACCACACTACACTATTGGTCTCAAAATAAGAGTTCTCTTGTACTATAATAATAATATGTATGTATATTTTTAATATGTCTCTGGTATAAATTTATTTTTTTAAAAATCATATAGTTTATTTGGCAAAAAAATTTAATTGGCAAAGTCACACACTTACTTTTTAATTGTGGCTTTTCAGCTGGAAAAATCTTGTGCATCGATAGTAAAATCAAAAAGTTATACAATAATTTCTGATTTATAGCAAGTTGTAGTTCGCCAGGGCGCGGTATAAGAGGACATCATCATCATCATCGTCAACAGCCTATTGCAGTCCACTGCTGGACATAGGCCTCTCCAGTTGTTCGTCACTTAGAGCAAACTTCTGGAGGATACACCCATAATCGCCACGCTGGGCAGGCGGGTTGGCGATCGCAGGGCGTAGCTTCTCGCTCCGGTGACGCTGCTGCCCGTCATCGGCCTGTGGTATTTCGCTACGCCTTAATTTGTGGTGGTTTTACCGCCACCAGTCGGTTGCCAGCGCCTCGTTCGGCAGGATTGCGTTCGGCAGGATGCACCACGGGCAGGTGAGGTTGGCTTGGAGCGAAAAGATGATAGGCCGCTCCCTTACATCCCTATATAAGAGGACATTGCCCTGCAATTAAATCATCTGACCTCTACTTATTTTTTAAGGACAGAGAAATCACCTTACGTTCATTTATCTACCTATATTAATATTTTAACCTATACCACAAGTAGGTATTGACATCCAGACACAAAACAAACATATCTCTTTAATTAGATCTAGAAACTAAAGGTACTTATACCTATTAGGAACGTGTGATGACTGCCACTTCACTAAATTAATATATCTAATCTACGGGTTA
The DNA here is from genome assembly GCA_031163375.1 of Conogethes punctiferalis. Lineage (NCBI taxonomy): Eukaryota > Metazoa > Arthropoda > Insecta > Lepidoptera > Crambidae > Conogethes > Conogethes punctiferalis. Next base: position 5,780,526 of record CM062096.1, on the reverse strand, counting down.
AACACGTACAAAATGGCTTAGGTCGCATAATAAGTTCGTCGGTATGACTTTTAATAAGCTCACTTAGAATGATATATGTAATAATGACTTCCGCGAAAACTTATGTGAACTCTACGTGATAAATTATGAAACACATTGCATTGCTAATATGATGCACGAAAGGGTTAACGCATTTTAGCGTACTAGGTAACTGGGTAGCACGATTGAATTCAGATTACTAAGTAAATGATTTCAATTAAAAACTAAACTAGAGAACATGGAATTTAAATAGTCAATCAGTTAGTTCATTAATTGTATCAAATCACAGTCTAAACTTCGTTTTTTTTAGCTCTAGAAATTTCCTAAACAAAGAATAAGGTCACATTTTTTTTTGGTCTAAGATCCCGCTATACACGTACCTTCACCGATTATTTTATATTTAACTAAATATATCAATAAATATATTGCATATGAGTTGCCTATTAAAATATTAGCCCAGGGTAAGTATTATTTGCTGGATCGGGGAAGCAGTTTTAAACATTTCACCGGTTTGATTATATTAGATTAACTTTATACCAATCGAAAGTATGAAGCCCATAGAATATGCAAACGCAGGTTGCCTATTCTTTTCCGGTCACAACTTCCGGGTAGCCAGGTATAAACAGGTAATTCGATAGTAGCATTTTGAGTTGATTGAGTTAATTCAATCAATCAACAGCCCTGGTCCGTCCCATGCTGAACGTTGGCCTCCTTAAATTCGCGCCACATTTGGATAAAATTGTGCTGTAGTTAATATTTTTATTTGCACTTTCTCTACAGGACGAAGTACACAATACGGACAAACACATAAACTACCATAATAATAGATTAGATTACTTTAGCACTCATGGCCATAACTAATTTTAACACCAGTCCGAGTTCAGAAAAAAATAACTTGTGTAAAAACTATTATAGATAGTAATATTTTATTATGTAACTTACAGCATGGTGTAGAAACTTGCACTGGGTCCAGTTTTTACTGAACATAATGTTTATTTTTAATGCCCTGACAAATTATGGTGTACGTACCTATATTTTTTCTCGAATATGTGATTAATAGTGATTTCAAAATGTAGGTGTCAATATTTTTACAGATTTATACGGAGATATTTTTTTTTTTTTTTTTCATTTATATATAGATGGCCTTTAATACAAAATTTAAATGCCGTCTTGTCTTAATAAAAAATATTGACTTGACTTTTGACTTTGTAAAAAAAAATGTATTATATTTGCTTTCTTGAGATTATTTGAGCCATGATAGTTCTCTATAGAAACAAAACCTTATTATATTACTAACCTAACCTATATCTAATACTGATTACATTACCGTATTATTATAATATAGTGTATTATTATACGAGTATACCGTGTTATTATAAACGCGTTAAGTGCCCACTGAATGATTGGACTATGATTAAACCATTTTTTAAATGAAAATTTCAACAAGCCGCCCAATCAGATAAAAAATGTTTTTAAAAAATCTGTATATTGTTATAGTCTATTTCGATAAAAAAAAATATATACTTTCTCAATTATATCATTCTAATATTCTCAGGCCGCAAAACCATTAGTAAAAAAACATTCTATTTTTGTGCGATCTCGAAATTAAATTTAGAACAATATAAGGATGCGGACACACTCACCGTTCGCTCGCCACCTGTTGCACGCCGGGAATGCTGTACTGCCGCTTGTACCTGTCTTTATATAGGACGGGCCGCCCGCGCTATTGTGACGCTCAAACTTTAGTAAGGGTGAAAATTTAACTCAATTTAGATACTTATGCGCTTTGATCTCAACTTTACTTTTTATCAAAGATAGTTGTAGTTTCGCGCTTCTCGCTTTTGTTTTTGCCTATAATAGTCTTTAATGTTTTGTTATTTTTAACGTTACTTGCATTGTCTTTGTGCATGTGTCTCTTGTCAAGAGAAATTAGATTAGTAGTTCAGATACATGAAATTAAATAAAAGAGTAACCTGCAATAGTGTTATGTGTAGGCATTGTAAGGCATTTGTTACCTATACCTACTCGTATCTAAAATATTCATGCAATGATGAAATCTCATCAACACCAATCTGATTTCACTTAGATATCTTTCAGTACCAGTTAGCATGTAGGTAACTTTTGCAAACAAAATATTATTTTAAACTATAAAAGTAATTTATCATATAACTTGACAACCATTGAGTGACTTTTCATTGAACGCATAGCCTTCCTTATTAAAGAAAATAAGTTTTTTTTTTATTAAACCAAGTAATTTTAATGAAAGTGCTTAGTTAACATAGTTGGCTAAATAGGCGCTTATTTAATTTATTATTAGTGCGGCTCAATTACTCAGGTATTTTATTAAAACCAAGTCGTACAAAACAAAAATAAAATTATTTGTGTATCTACTTTACTTCGTAAATATTATTTTACTTTCGGATCTAATTGTCTCATTTTCATGGCATTGTTTGCAAGTATTAATGAATGTATTTTAGGAGTATTTTAAAAGTATTGCCGTGAATAAGGTTTTGGAACCAACGCGCGGTGTGGTAGCGGAATCACGTCCGGATTGGATATAATTCATTTATGCCGCGAAGCGGGCTAAGCTCCTGCCGGTGTGCATGCAGCCTATATTTTGGACCATGAGAGCAAATGTCAAACGATCACTATGTCATAAAATAAACAATAGAAAATGTAACGCTTACTACAATGGCTGTTTATTTTTTTTTAAATGACTACGATGATAGTCAAGGCGGCCGTGTCATTATCACCGGGCCGTTGGAAGAGCGGAAGGCTCACCCCTAGTACTCCAAAGGCAAAGAAAAAATGTGTAGTTCTCCCGCTTTTTTTTGATGATTTGGTAAGAAAAAAATTAATGGGAGAGTGTGGCATAGTGGTTAAGGTCGTTGTCTTCCACACGGAAACTCCTCCAATCGGTTCAAACCCTGCCACGTATCTACCAACCAAATACAAATTAATATAATAATATGAGTCCCACACACCACGCTAACAGTCCCCAAATTCAGCATGAAGGTGCCTAATGTACCTAGAACACCAGGAGGTTGTTTAGAAAAAAAGGGGAGTGAGAGAATTTCGCTCCCCGCAGTCCGTTGATGACATGAGCGTCTTGGCTCATCATCATCATCAGCCAGTGTTAGTCCACTGCTGGACATAGGCCTCTCCTAATGTTCGCCACTTAGGTCGATTTTGGGCTTCTCGCATCCAGCACTTGCCAGCCGTCCTGCGCAAATCGTCACTCCACCTGGCCTGAGGGCGTCCTACATTACGTTTGCTGATACGCGGTCTCCACTCCAGAACTCGTTTACCCCAACGGTTATCGGTTCTGCGGCTAATATGGCCAGCCCACTGCCACTTCAGCTTACTAATCCGGTGAGCTATGTCGATGACTTTGGTTCTCTGCCGGATCACCGCATTTCGGATTCGATCCCGCAGAGAGACGCCGAGCATAGCTCTTTCCATGGCTCGCTGAGCGACCTTTAACTTGTGGACTAGCCGTACCGTTAGTGTCCACTTGGCTATACAAAAAATATTATTTCCAACAAGAAACTTTACAGTTCTATTGCTTATAATTTGCTATCATCGTATTAATTCAGGAAAAAAGCTATATCCATCCGCACAGACATCGATGCAACCGTTCGAAGAATCGTACAAAGCCAATCAATTGAATGGCCGAACGATAAAAACTGTGGCGTGTCCTGTCCCACACAAACGGCGCGATCCGTTAGCCGTGACGCGCTTCTTAATCCCTGTAACATGTAGATGGACTAAAAATGGTTTCTCTATGAGAGGCTGTGGCGTGGGCACAGACAAATGGTTCGTTTTTAGAGTTCGTTTTAGTCGCTTTTACCAGTTCACGTTAAACCAGGGAATACGAATACGTAAAAATCACTTTAAAATGGACAGCAATAGTATAGTTTGGTCCACGACGGGTTCGATTCGCGCACAGTACAAACATTTGTGTGCATGAACATGTCTGTATGTATTCGTCTGGGGGTTCTCTATGTATAATAAGTATTTATTTACAAAAAAAAAAGTATCTAAGTATGTTTATACATTGTCTAGTACCCATAGTACAAGCTTCAGCTTAGTTTGGGGCTAGATGGCGATGTGTGGCCCAGCGTGGCATGCCTTGGGTTATTTAGTTTATAGTTTTTATAAAAAGCTTCAACAAAGGTAGGTATAACTATTACGATTGAAAGCGTACCTGAATACCACAGAGCCGATGAAGGGCTGCAGCGTCATCGGAGCGAGAAGCTAACTCCTTGTGAGGCTCAACCCGCCTGCCCAGCGTCCGATTGTGGGTAATGCCTCGTTGTTTGCCCAAAGTGGTGAACAACTGGAGAGGCTGCGATAGACTGATATTGATTATGAAAAGCCGGAAAACAAGTATGTCCCTTACTTTGACGAATCACTTCATTACGATTACACGTGTTAGATTGAAAACATTCGTCACAGTGCTACACTGCAAAGTGTCAATCTTATTTAATTTTATTTATTCTTAAATTATTTTTCTACTCAAATGTACGAGTAGTTCAAAATTGAACTACAGAGTTTTCTTGAGTCGTATTTTTCACTAAACCGTTTTTTTTTTTTTAATTGAAAAGAAAATGAATATGCTGATATCGAATTTTCAGATTCGGAAGCCACCGGTTACTTTTAAATATGAAAATTAAATCTTAAACGTAGTCTCTTTCCCAATAGGACATTACCTAAGTGCCTACATTTAGTACACGATGCTTAGATGAATAACTTGAGTGTTATCTGGAGATTCCTTAGCCATGAGGTACGTCTTTAATGATTTTTCTGGTGGTCGTTTTCCCCGGATTACCCTACTTACATTCTTCCATAATACCAAAAATGTAAATAAGTACCTTTCATCATCATCAAATCATCAGCCTATCGCAGTCCACTGCTGGACATAGGCCTCTCCAGGTGTTCGCCACTAAGGCCAAACACCTGGAGGTTAGGTATACCTATAATCGCCACACTGGGCAAGCGGGTTGGCGAACGCAGGGCGTAGCTCCTCGCTCCGGTGACGCTGCTGCCCGTCAGCGGCCTGTGGTATTTAGCTACGCCTTCGATTGTGATGGTATTCTGCCGCCTGTCCGTTACCAGAGACTCGTCTGCTATTCAGCAGGATGTACCACGGGCAGGTGAGGGTGGCTTAGTGCGAAAAGATGATAGTTCGCGCCCTTACATCCTCATACCATAAGTGTATACATACAACAAGTAGGTACCTTAACAGAATGTAATTATTTTACTTCTTTTTTTTTTACTCCGGCAGTGTCGTCATGCAAGACCTTGAACTTAATGAAGACTAATTAAATGACTTTTTTTTTAATAAGGACATCTCAAAGATGCGTGATATATCTTAGCATAATTTAAATTTAATTAATATCTTTTATCTCCATTAATGATCTTTTTATTAAGGGCAAAATTTACCTTGTTCTGTTTGTGTGGGCGACATAACCCAATGTCCGATTATAGTTTTTTCTTGGTAAGTTTATTTTGTAAACATCATTACATGTATACCTAACCATCACAGTTTAAGGCGTAGCTAAATACCACAGGCCGATGATGGGTAGCAGAATCATCGCGAACGAGAAACTACGCCCTGAAATTGCCAACCCGCCTGCCCAGCAAAGCAATTATGGATAAACCTTTTTTTATAGTAGCTCGACATAATGGCTTCCCGACGCCTGATGGAAAGCGAAAGAGAAGCCCAAGTCGCTGTGACAACGGGCAAGTAACTGGTCAGTTACCTGTCAGTTGCCACCGCCATAAGCCTAACCCTAACCCCCACGAGCTCCGTCCTTCCGTGCTCCGCCGTTCCGTTCTGTCCAAGTGGACGTCCTTCGCCGGACGGGCGGCTCAATTCGAGCGTACATGACCTCGATGAACATAAGTTATGAGAGGTATTTGAAACGGTTCTATTTTCTATATCATTTTGATGCACTACCATTGAAAGGGTTTTCGGAGTCGATAGTCAAATAGGACTATTCGGAACAAATTTGGTGATATTTATCACAGGGATTATGCGTGTTCGAAAAGGGATATCGCCCAGTGCTTTTCCTACACTATAAACAATGCAAGTGAGATGACAAATAAACAACATTTTTGGGTTCGTGTCTGTTTTAGATTAAGAATATGTGCATAAAAGGTTTACAAGTATATTTATTTATCTAACACTTATTGCACATATAACAGTGCACAAATTGGACTTAAAGCCACATACGCATACTCTACCAGTCAACTTTCAACCAGTCCTTCTCTCCTAGTATAGTCAGTTAGGCTAATCATAAACAAATGAGCATAGATAGTGTGCTACAAGGTTGGTTTAATCTGACAACATATTTTAGTAGCGCATCATAGTGGTCTCCTGTCGCCTGATGGAAAGCGAAGCCCAAGTCGCTGCGGCACAGGACAAGTAACCAAAAAATCACTTGTCAGTAGCCCGCCCCATTGGTCAGACAGCTTTGGTTAAAACGACTGATGCGCGATCAAAGCCACTTCATTTAAATGTTTAAAGGCTTATCGATCTCATTGACAACTTTAACAGTGCCCTATTCTCTGTCTGATAAATTACCGACTAAACAAAAATAACAAAACATTTATGATGTCTATTGAGGATTAGTTTTCAAATTGGCGGACCTCAACTGGCCACAAATGCGGTCACCGACGACAGTGATTTATGCAGGTGACGAGCCCTCAGACGCCGACCTTTGATCGGAGTGACCCTACATTTGTTATTGTTTCGGCTGATCGATCTATCTCTATCTATCAAAGAGAGGTAGGGCATAGCAACCATCCGGGGAAGGACCTCCACCCTACACCGCAGTCAGTTCAGTCAGTTTCTGCTGGTGGGAAGGGTTTCCGGAACTCGTGGGGGGTTAGGGTTGGGCCGGCCTCCGGTAGTGGGTATGCATTTTCGGGAGGTGTGAGTCCCACACACCATGTCACCTCCCCCGGAGGTGGCAAGACGGTGCCTAATGCATTCCCCTCTAAAAAAAAGGATCGGAGCAACGTAAGTGATGTTGTATAATATATTTTTTTTTTATAGTGGCTCGACATTATGGCTTCCCTACGCCTGATGGAAAGCGAAAGAGAGGCCCAAGTCGCTGTGACAACTGTCAAGTAACGAGCTCCGGACACCCTACTCACCAGCAGAAACACGACCCGAAGGTCATTTGGCTGCGGTATTTTATAGGGTGGAGGTCCGGGACGGGCAGCTCAATTCGAGCGAAGATTCGCTATGCCCTACCTATCTTAGACCTTACCTCTCTCTTGTTCAGGGGGCATGACGTGGCATTTGTGCAGACCGTTACAGTATCATCGGTTCGTGTTGCAATAACTAGGAGAGCGGATCGCTTACTTTTCTTTAGATATCGTCGTCCGCAACATGGGGCATACGCGGTCATTTTGACGTGGTAATATTACAAAAACCAGCGGAGAATACCCCCTAAGAGCGCATCACACCTCACCACACCGTCCTCCAGGCACCATATTGTTTTAAGCCGGGGAAAGTGCTTTTACGTATGTGGGACGTCGCCTTCTGGAGTGGGAGGACGGCACCCTGCCTCAAGATGGAAGAGAAGCAGGGAATGATGGCAGAGAGGCTCCTCCAGGAGTTCGTCTTCCTCGGGGCCGCTAACCGGAGTGCAAGCGAGCATCAGATCGTGTAAGCGTGTATTGAACTCATCGATTGAATGCATATTTGGTATATCGGTGCCTCGGCGCCCCGCTAACTGAGTTAGGGCGCTTCCGGCCGCCTTTTAGCGGGCTGTGAGCCTACCTGTAACCATAGCCCTTACCATAGGCTCCCAACTAATCCTGTCTAATTTTATCATACAGCTATGATATTTGACACTGTCCGTGGGGTTTCTGAATTTAACATAGAATCGCCCCATCTGATTAGATGTCGTCTGGTCGATGTGCCTGGGTGTCGTAGAAGACGACTAAAGGAATGACAGGAAACGAGCAGCACCGTTTACCTGGGTACAAATAAAACCTACTGCAGTCACCAACCCCCCTGCCAAGTGTGGTTAAGACAAATCCCCCCAAATGACAATTTCCATGGGGGAGACCTATGTGCAGTAGTGAACGTTTGCAGGGTTATGATGATGACCCAAATTTGGTCAGGATTACATCAGAGAGGGCTGGTTTCACTACTGATGAGAAGACGCAGTCCCAGTTCGACAAAACACGCTAAATGGAACTTGTCTAGATATCACATAATTGTTTAAACAAGTGTCTTGTCTGTATCCATCCAAGACTGTTATACATATCATTTTACTGTAGTACCGAAATCTTTAAAAACAAACAGAAATATCTCAAAGGATTTAAGTTACTTAAGTAATTCTCAATAATTCCGATAAAGACATTCTTAACACGAAACAAAAAGTCTTCTAATTCAATAGATTCCAGAGTTTTACCCAATTACACTTCATTAAGAATTGGACAAAAATTACGCTTTTTTATATCTTTGACTAATAAATGAGACTAAAACGGTAAGTGAATAAAGTTCTATTTAAATACTTTCCAATTAACACAGGTATATATGATGACTAGACTTATTAGCTTTTTTTCTAGGAATTCTACTTATTTGTAATTACCCACTATTCTAATTGCGTAACTACTATTTTATTTTATAGCAACCAGTTTCTTCACGAGGTCAGTTTCTGTCAATGTTGTGTTAAAATGTCTAAATTACAATACGGGTGTTATCTCTGTGATAGACTCCTTGGAGCCCATTTATTTTCCGTAATCCAAGTATAGTTAAGCCCAGCCAGACTAGCATGTTTGAGTGGCCGCACTAGCGTATTTCTGTCCGGTGTCGTTCGCCGATCATGTAGGTACCTACTGCGACTTTACAGAACACATGAAGAAATGTTGCGTGCCACAAAAATCGAAATATATCTATTATAGTTACGTCGCAATATTCTTAAGTACTCGAAGCAAAGCGAGGGCACATAGTTTTCGTAGGGGATGCTCTACAGTTCCTTAGCGAGATAGCACTGATTGCGTTGAGCGATATACCTAGCCTATAGCAGTACTTTAACATTATGTCATGTACGTTATGTTACCATAGCAAACTTATGTTTTGTCTCCATTTATAATATTATCGTAAGTATGGATGTGCTTTTACATACGAGTAAACAAAACAATCACAAGTGATTGATTGAAACTGATAAGTTAGTTGTCACTACCATGCCGGCTTGTAAGATAACCGAAGTCAAATCACGCTGGGTAAACACCAATATTGTATAAATAGTGGCAGCGACTTGAGAAACGTAGGTAGCTAGTTAAGAATGCATCCGGATAACCCATACCATCAAAATCGAAAACGATCTTTCGTTGAACGGATCGCGTACTTTTGCACCATAAAATTCTCCAATTTGTCTCTCCCATGTTCGAATATATGAATTAAACTAGCAATGCCTGTGACTTCGTCCGCGTGGAATAGAGTTTCATCCTCTATTTGATCTCCTTGGGGGTAGAATTGCTCAAAATCCTTTCTTAGCGGATGCCTACGTCACAACATCTACCTGCATGCCAAATTTCAGCCCGATCCGTCCAGGAGTGTACGGCGTAGGCTGATTGATTAAAGCCACAGAGCCAGTGAGCAGTACCATAGTACCAGGTTTTCCCTTATACGTGCAGTCGACAACAAATCTGTCAAAAAGCACATTGGATTAATTGCCTTTGACATTTCAGTAGTTGAAGGACCAAAAAAGAAGTAAAGACCAAAACAGAATTAAAAGAAGAACGTTTAATAATTTCACTCCAAAATGGTGACGACGTAGCCAATACCTATTAATATAGGAAACACGCCCACTTTCAATCAATTTCAATAATTAAATTAAGCAGCTGTCGATCTTCAAACGTATGAGCATATTATCTAAAGTTCGGTAAAATTATTTGCCACCCACAACCAGCGCGTTTGTTTGGGCACACACGCGGCTAATCTAGTTGTTTGTTAGTAGAGAGTCGAATTATTTAAAACGCCGTACGCATACGTCGCAAATTGAGAGTGAGTGCCGGATGCTATTCGTGATCATATTAACTAGGTTGCTATACGCGGGCTGGACAGTTTTGGTAGTGGAGAAAAATTATTTTCATTCTTTTTATTATGTTAGGTGAATTTTTTTCATATGATTTGAAGAATTTTTAGTTATGATTAACATAAATGTAATAACTGCTTACGTAACAGTGCGTTCCTGTTATGTAGTTTACGTAGCCATTCCACCATAACATATTATTTTAATTAGTGCTTTCAGGTACCAATTACTTATAACAGTACACAACACAACTTTCATTGAAATACACTGACATTCGATATTTTTGGGAGGTCGAAAGTATAAAATGTTGTCTGAATCTGCAGCACGGCTGGCGAATGACTACAGAACGACAAGGATGTTTTGGCACGTGAAATTGACAGGAAAACGATAGCATTTTCCGTATAAACTAGAGTAAACGGTAGTACCTACTCAACTGATAATAAAACGGAAACCACTTTCAAATAATGACCAAAGCCACATATTTTGACTAAGGTGTAGGGCCGTACCTACAGCTTATAAAGCCAACGAGTGTAGAATTTGAAGCCCTGAAATGAAATAAGTTATTGACATAAAAACTAAATGTTTCACATAAAATCTTGATTTTTGTAGTTTTATTTTATAATTTTACTAGCTTTTGCCCGCGACTTCGTCCGCGTGTTTAAATTTATACATACAAAAGTTTTTTCCCGCTAACTCCCGTTCCCGTGGGAATTTCTCAAAATACAGCCATAACTAAACTTTATATTTACTAAGGTACCTGCATGCCAAATTTCAAGCGTCTAACTTAAGCGGTTTAGATTTTTCATACAAAAGGATTTTCCCGCTAATTCCCGTTCCCGTGGGAATTTCGGGAATTCCTTTCTTAGTGCACCCCTACGGTACCTAAGCTACGTCCCTTCCAAATTTCAAGTGCCTACGTTTAGCCGTTTGGGCTGTGCGTTGATATGTCAGTCAGTCAGTCAGTCAGTCAGTTTCTCCTTTTATATATATAGATTATGATTTCAAATATCTTATTTCTGCACTACCAAGACGGCGCGGCCAGTCTGTTTTATTGCTAGCGGCCATTTTGTTTAGTTTTGAATAAAGAACGAAGATACATGAATAACGTCACGTGACTCTTTTTAGCACTTACATGAGGATTTCGGAACTCGAAAAGAGGTTAGCAATTTGTTTGTCGAAACAGGTCACGGCTTATCTTAAAGCTCTATCTCGTTAGGACACCTAGGTGGCGCCTTTTGGTGGTAGATTTCGTTTACAGTATTTTATAACCTACACAGATTTCTTTTCGATCCTATCTTGGATTCAAACTTGGTCGCTGAGACACAGGCGAAACAGCACAGCAAAGGGCAGGGCCGTTGAAGCAGGCATGTATGACAAGCGACTAAAATAGCTTTTTAGGTGCAGCGCAGACGGCACATTTTTTGTGCGATAGAGTCTGCATCTGAGTTATTCAAAAAGAACGTCTAGATCTGCCGGCAGAATGATCGAAGATGTGCGTCGTGTGCGTTGAGTCTGTGAAATATCCGCGACAGATTTTTGCGCGTCGTGTGCGTTACTGCATATAATTGCAAAAAAGTGCGTCACGGATAGTCTGTCTGCACTGCAACTTAGTTTTTTCGCGCTATTGGGGGTTGCGTCACGACGTCGTTCAGACGACAAACGTCAGACGACCCCGACCCCCTTCAGACAGAGCGGTCATAGCAGACCGCCGTTGTATTAGTGGTATTCTCCGCTAGAAAGGAGTGAACGCCATACCTAAGACCAAAGCGTAATTCAGAATTGAAATACGTCAACCAAAGCGAAAGACAATATTGAAATACGTCAAGTTTATCGGCCATATTCACAAACGTTACTATGAGACCATGTACAAAAAAAACCGGCCAAGTGCGAGTCGGACTCGCGCACGTAGGGTTCCGTACCACTGATTGAATGACAAAAACTAGGTAATTTCATTTATGATGTTTTAAAAAAAACTACTGTCTAGATTTCATTAAAACTAATTTCGTTAGTAGTTTACATAGTAATACACATCATATATTTTTTCCAGTTTTATAGTGCCCATATTTTAGATGTTACGGGGGGGGGGGGGGGGACACATTTTACCACTTTGGAATAGTCTCTCGCGTAAACTATTCATCTGAGAAAAAAATTATGTTAGAAACCTCAACATCATTTTCAAATACCTATCCATAGATACCCCACACGTATGGGTTTGATGAAAAAAATTTTTTTGAGTTTCAGTTCCATGTATGGGGAACCCCAAAAATTTTGGATTTTGTTTTTATTTTACTTTAAAATCTTAATGCGGTTAACAGAATACACCTACGTACCAAATTTTAATAATGTAGCTCTTATAGTTTCGGAATAAACTGGCTGTGACATACGGACAGACAGACAGACATGACGAATCTATTGCGACCACTCAGGTACCCATAAGCTATAGGATTTTAGGCACAGTTACGTTTGCGAATACGGCCGATAAAATTGACGTATTTCAATCGTTATCAACAAATTTAGCTGACAGATACACAAGGTTATGGCTATCTAACAATTAGCTATTAAGGTTTTTATCAGCAGCAAACCGTGTGACGGAGAGACGTTATTACACAGTGAATTGTGTAATAACGTCTCTTTATAAATCCTCTATTCCTCGTTCATTTGCATAATTCTTTTTAATTAGTAGTTCTGTGCCAACATAATGAAGAGATAACATTCCTAATTTAACAACTAGGTCATGGATATTAATTCTATCTTGGAGCCTTATTTACATGTAAACTTGTTAGAGAACGTTCATACAAGGAAAATGTCGGACTTTTACTAAGCTCGGCTTAATTAATTAATAAGAAAATGGATGATGACAACCAATTCAGAATCTATTTGCAAGTATATACCTGTATCTGTTGATCTGCTATTTCATTGGAACAAATGAAGTAAATCTGAAATCATAGAAAGTTAATAAAGAGTACGGACTTTAATATAAGAGTTGGTACCTTATGTTTGGTTACTGATACTATCATAACGATGCATGAATATTTAATACATATAGCGTTTCATCGTCAGTGTTAAGACATCCACTGCTGGACATCAAGACAAGCCTCCCCGAATGACCATTTCTCAGTTGGGGGAATATCTTATAGCGTTTACATGGGCACAAACATAGCCTACTGCGGTCACCAACCCACCTGCCAAACGTGGTGGGTGAATAAGGCAAATTCCTCCCAAATGCCAATTGCCATTGGAGACCTATGTCCAGCAGGAGACGCTGGCAGGCTCAGGATGATGAATATATCCTGTATGACTCATTCTACACATCCTATTGCAGTTCACTGCTGGAAATAGGCCTCTCCAGTTGTACGCCACTTAGGGCAAACATCTGAAGGATATACCCATAATCGCCATGCTGGGCAGGCGGGTTGGCGATCGCAGGGCGTAGCTGCTCGCGCTGATGACGCTGCTGCCCGTCACCGGTCTGTGGTATCTAGCTACGCCTTCAATTATTGTGATGGTTATACGGCCACCAGTCGATTGCCAGCGCCACGTTTGTTATTCGGCAGGATGTACCACGAGCAGGTGAGGTTGGCTTGGAGCGAAAAGATGACAAGCCGCTCCCTTACATCCTGTATGAATGACTGACTAATGTGGTAGGTAGGTACTAGTGTTACATTGTGCAAAAAAGAATATTATTTTAAAGCACAGTAGCACTTTATTATCCACTAGCTTTCCGCCCGCGACTTCGTCCGCGTAAAGTTTTTAAGGAACCCTATTTTTTTCCAAAATAAAATTGTGCCTATGTTACTCGTGGATAATGTAGCTTTCGAATGGTGAAAGAATTTTTAAAAACGGTCCAGTAGTTTTTGAGCCTATTCATTACAACCAAACAAACAAAGTTTTCCTCTTTATAATATTAGTGTAGACAAGCCTCTCTTTGCCTGGTGGAAATAGAAAGACAGACCCAAGTCGCTGCGGCAAACTACAAGTAACGAGATCAATCACTTGCAAGTTGCTCAGATGCTGGCATAGAGGATTAAAGAAATAAATGCGTCAGACAATGCAAACTTGGTTTCCTTTGTATTATGTGTACCAAATGGTGATTGGGGCATTTTATTGAAACACCATGGCCTAAGACAATTATTTAAAAAATTTAATTGATACGACGGGGAATCGAACCCGGAAACTAAAGAGCTTTAGGCTTAATGATCTAACTGCTACGCCATGGCGGCCGTCAAGCCTTCAACGGAATATTCAATCCGCGTTTAAGGAAAAAGCGCCACTGAGATCGACAAAATTAATAACATCACAATTTACTAAAAGCTTCCACCCCTGCTTTTAACCATATCCACACAGAGCCACCTATGTGTATATTTATGTAAACACGTTCTAATAAAAAGCTCTCAGGACCTTCAAAAAGCTCCACATTGCTTGTTCTCGCATGCTACAAAAGTGCCCTGCTTTCAGAGTAAGCGACATCTATCGTAAATGTTAGAAAGCTCTACTCAAAGCTATGTAGTACATACGAAGTGTTGCAGTAAGAAATTACTGCCATCTGCGTTGGGGTGGATGCATCAAACTTAGCGGAAAGCCGCAATAGATGGCAGCACTAGTTAAATCAACCATTGTACGCTACCGAGCACAGGGTGCAGTGAATTATTTATTTCGTATAAGGCTGCCTATCCACAGAATCGGAGCGAGGTTGAATAGAATTGCTAAAAATCTCCGCTAATATTCACGATTCGTGGTAGAACACCTATAAATTCTAAGAATAAATAAACACATACATAGAAAATCAACTTTATATTTATCTTATCGTCATCGTCACCGTCAGCCTATTGCAGTCCACTGCTGGACATAGGCCTCTCCAGCCGTTCGCCACTTAGGGCCGACATCTGGAGGATATACTTACCCATAATCGCCACGCTGGGCAGGCGCGTAGGCGGGTTGGCGATCGCAGGGCGTAGCTTCTCGCTCCGGTGACGCTGCTGCCCGTCACCAGTCTGTGGTATTTAGCTACGCCTTCGATTGTGATGGTTAAACCGTCACCAGTCGGTAGCCAGCGCTTCGTTTGTTATTCGGCTGGATGCGCCACGGGCAGGTGAGGTTGGCATGAAGCGAAAAGATGATAGGCCGCTCTCTTACATCCCCTATTTATCCTAATATATGTCAATCTTATATTTGAAATGTAGTAGGATAGGTACTAACTAATTTATATTTAAAATTTAGGGTCCAATTCATTTCTAATCACATACTCGTACACTCACTTATTTAAACACTAGCTGTGCTCGCGACTTCGTCCGCGTGGAATAGTTTTTTTTTATACATTTTCCATTATTTCTTCGCTCCTAATAGTTGCAGCGTGATGTTATATAGCCTAAAGCCTTCCTCTATAAATGGTCTATTTAACACAAAAAGAATTTTTTAATTCGGACCAGTAGTTCCTGAGATTAGCGCGTTCAAACAAACAAACAAACAAACACAAACAAACAAACTCTTCGGCTTTATAATATTAGTTAAGATAAGCATTTTGTATTATGCTAAAGAGATGAACGTTTTTGGTCTCGTCAAAAAAGGTTTTCAAATTGTGATGACTCGGAGGCTATATACTAGCTAGTACTAGCAGATAATTGTTTTCACCTCTCGATAACGTCCCGTTGGATTATGAAAGCTTTACTTTCAGGCCAGGCCAGAATGTGTACAGGTAACCAAGACCTGAGTTTACGCAGACGTTTGCAATTTAATCTCCTGCGTAGGTAGGTACTTCCCTGGTCTTCTTGGATAGCCGCTCTTCAGTCAAGAGAGTGGATACTTCTAATTACATAAAATTCAAAGGTGACTGATTGACTGACATAGTGATCTATCAACGCACAGCCCAAACCACTGGACGGATCGGGCTGAAATTTGGCATGCACGTAGATGTTATGACGTAGGCATCCGCTAAGAAAGGATTTCGATGAATTCTACCCCCAAGGGGATAAAATAGGGGATGAAACTTCTACGCGGATGAAGTCACTGGCACAGTTAGTTAATTATAAATCTATCTATATAAGAAAATATATATTTGGTTAGTCCATTGTGTAAATTTGCAACCAAGCTAACACAAGATACAAAATGGCCACCGGCCCATGCCGTATTGTTACATAAACGCAACCTATCCGGCCATCTTGTAGTCATGTTCAGACTGCACACAATAGTGAGTGCAGTCGCTCGCTGCATTGCTATTTGCATAATAATTGCACCTGCGGAAGTTCACCCATCGCGTCTGCGATCCGCTAGATAATTACTATGTAGTACATACGAAGTGTTGACTGGAACAATGCCTGTGATCCCAATACGATAAGGCGAGTTTTCTTTTGTACTGTGTGAACTTAGTCACTGCAAGAGTTAGGAGGTTGGTCGTAATGCATCATCGTGAATAGGAAATCATGTTTAAGGCTTTGACTGCCGAGAAACGAGACACAATAGAAAACCGGTCAAGTGCGAGTCGGACTCGCGCACGTAGGGTTCCGTACCACTGATTGAATGAAAACAAATTAGGTAATTTTATTTACGACGTTTAAAAAAACTATTGTCTAGATTTCATTCAAACCAATTTTCGTTAGTAGTTTTCCCGTTTTTAGGGTTCCGTAGCCAAAATGGCAAAAATGGGACCCCTCATAGATTCGTCAAAATCAAAAAATCAAAATCAAAAAGTTTTTTATTTACATTTATCATTTACAGAAATTCCAGAGATATCCAAACTAAGCAAGCTTGTATCTTGGATATCAATTACAATTGCACCACATTTTATTTATTAAAAAAGGCACTTAAATTATGTCTGTCTGTCTGTCCGTCCGTATGTCACAGCCAGTTTATTCAGAAACTATAAGAGCTACATTATTGAAATTACGTAGGTGTATTCTGTAAACCGCATTAAGATTTTAAAATAAAAACAGAAAAAAATCAAATGTTTCAAAATGATGTTGAGGTCTCTAACATATTTTTTTTCTAAACTGAATAGTTTGCCCAAGAGACTCTTCCAAAGTGGTAAAATGAGTGTCGGCTGGGAGGTCATTCCGGAGTTTGCAAGTCCGTTAAATGGGTGGATCGGGCTGAAATTTGGCACGCAGGTAGATATTATGACGCATCCGCTAGTCAATTCTACCCCCCATGAGATAAAATAGGGGATGAAATCCTATTCGACGCGTACGGAGTCGCGGGTACAGCTAGTAATACATATATCACTACTAAGTACTAACTACCCCAACACAACGCTTTCCTAATCATAGGCCGCGTGAGACAACACACGCTGCTGCCTCCCTCACCGGGAGAGGGACAGATGTCCCTCATCCGCCATCCCTCATTAGAGGATTGTCGGTCGAGCGCGTCACACTTACTTACCGCGGGATAATCACTGTAACCCTTTACTGTTTAAACGTTTATTTGTAAGTAGCATTTGCGGTCTCTTTATGGTTTGGAGCCCTTTGACGAGCGTTTAAATGAAAAGCTTTAATTGGTGTATGGGGACGATACACGTGCAACTATAGGATGTAAAGATAAATGCTTTTGGACTATTTATTGGGACGTATGTTATTGAATACCTACTATTTGCAGTCTGCGGTTTTGGCCTCATGAATGTCGATGTTATGTAAAACGATAATACCCTTATGATATTGCCTAATGGGTGGGTGACCTTTGTAAGGCGACCGATAGCGGCATCCAAGTCGAGGTTTGAGGTTGAGAACCATTATTCAATAAGCTACCAGAACATGTTGTTGAACTGCTCACTCATAAATTTAAAGCATATCTAAAATCATTACTAATGAAAGGGTCTTACCTACTATAAAGTAGAGGACTTTTTGAACGACAACATTCCATGGATTGCAGATTCTTAGCCAACACTCCTATTGAATTGTATAAACTTAATTTTTAGCTTTGCATTGTATAAGTTTAAATTTTCTTATTTATAAACGTTGTAAAACAAAAATTGTAAGAATTTTGGCGATGAAAAAGAGTAAATATCGAGTTTCTTGCCGGTTCTTCTCGGTAGTAAACGACCTTCCGAATCCGGTGGTAGATTCATTGTTTGTACTTGCATTATTTGACGATTCATAAGTGCTTGTCATAAGCCTACTTGAATAAAGATATTTTTCATTTTCATTTTCATTGACTCGAGAAGAAGAAGAAGAGTTAAACTAATTCGCTATTAACTTTGACTAATGTACCTACCTACTATTATATGGTATGTCCTAAATATTTCCATCTAAGTACGTAATCTTACATTTAATTTGGTCCCAAGTTTATCTAGTACGTATCAAACTACCCGTGTTAATACTTCGCAATCCTTCGTGGTCTGACGACGAAGGAATGATAGGACAGGAAGTAGTGTGCATTCACCGTATACACCCCACTGTAGCCATACGGAGTTGGTGTCTACTCGTGCGGCGGTACTTACCCTTGGCTACGAACTATGGAGTAGGCTCTCTGTAGCCTACTAACATTAAAAATGCGAAAGTTTGTTTAGACGGATGGATGGACGGATGTCAGTTCCCCTTTCACGTGAAAACTTCTGAATGGGTTTATAAATCTTTTCTTTTTATAAAATAAAATAAATAAATAAATAGCCCAAGACATGCCACGCTGGGCCACACAGTGCCACCCAGCCCCAAACCAAGCCGAAGCTTGTACTATGGGTACTAGACAACTGATAAACTTACTTACATATTTTTTTTTTGTAAATAAATACATATTATACATAGAAAACACCCAGACCAATACAAACATACATGTTCACAAATGTTTGTACTGTGCGGGAATCGAACCCACGACCCTTGGCTCAGAGGGCAGAGGTCACTACCAAATGAGCCACCGAGCCTGTCAAAAGCTCGACATAAGCTCGCGAAAGAGAAGCCCAAGTCGCTGTGACAATGGGCAAGTAACTGGTTAGTTGCTGTCAGTTGCCACCGCCATGCTACCCTACTCAGAGGCAGAAACACGAACCTGTCATTTGGCTGCGGTATTATATAGGGTGGAGGACATTCCCCGGACGGGCGGCTCAATTCGATCGAAGATTCGCTATGCTCTACCTCTCTTAAAGTTAAATCTTTTAAGTAACCGTAGCTCATACATCAGATTAGCACATCAATAGACTAAAATGTATAAATAAATAAATAAATAACCCAAGACATGCCACGCTGGGCCACACAGCGCCACCTAGCCCCAAACTAAGCCGAAGCTTGTACTATGGGTACTAGACAACTGATAAACTTACTTAGATACTTTTTTCTTGTAAATAAATACATATTATACATAGAAAACACCCAGACCAATACAAACAGACATGTTCATGAACACAAATGTATTAAAGGAAGTATGAAAGTGGCACCAGTGAAGGAGAAGTTAAAAGGCAACCGTCTGAAACGGTACAGATATGTAATGAGGAGGGATGAAAGAGATGTGACCAAGACGCTAACGAACAGAAATAAAAGGAATCGAGATGAATGGGTGGAGGGAGAGGATTTTGTTGTCCTCTACCCAATTAGCCTCCGGGCTTTCGCTAAAAATCAACGTCGTAGTCGATTGTGGTCTAAGGTACGCAAGGGCGACTCATCATCAGGTGATGATCACCTGCCCGTGGTGCATCCTGCTGAATAACAGACGAGGCTCTGGCAACCGACTGGTGGCCGTATAACCATCACGATAGAAGGCGTAGCTAATTACCACAGGCCGATGACGGGTAGCAGCATCACCGGAGCGAGGGGCTACGCCCTGCGATCGCCAACCCGCCTGCCCAGTGTGGCGATTATACGTAAAGCCTCTAGATAGATAGATAGAACTTATTTACTGCACAAAAATACAGACATTACTGAAAAACACATTACAATCAAAGCAAAGTGCAATTTAGGCGGTCTTTTCGCGTATAGCGATCTCTTCCAGACACCCTTCAGGTAGAGGAAACCAGATTCACTAAAGAGATGGGTAACCTTTTTTTTTTTTTTTAGAGGGGAATGCATTACGCACCGTCATGCCACGTCCGGGGGGAGGTGACATGGTGTGTGGGACTCACACCTCCCGAGATGGGAGGGTATACCCACTAAACCCCCCTGTGTCACCAGTGGACAGCAAGTTGCAGGGACACGGGCAACGCCGAAGCATACTGCCGCATCCCTGCATGCCCTGGCCAGCCGTAGATGACAAGCGGCTGGCACTCCTGGTCCGGGGAGGGCAAATATACCCCTACCCCCGGCTTCCGGGGAGCAATAGGGTGCTCCCCAGGCGGACCTCGTGCAACGGTGTGGCTGCACCCACCACACCGTTACGCCCCTATGAGTGGATCGTGCCCCCCGCACTCACCACTCGGGGCACGAAGGAGAGGCTCAGAGGGCATACGATGCGTTGTATGCCCTCCGGCGACGCCCGGGCCGGGGGCGGCGAAGAGCAGGCGCGTCTACCGCGGCCTCACGCTCTCTTTCCGCCGCCTCCTTCTGCGAGATCACTGTCTCGCAGAATGCGAGCATCGCTCGCCAGGTCTCCTTCGACGCCGTCATCTGCCGCAAAAGTTGCGGCAGATCGAGGTCCCGTGCGATAGTGACGAGGACCGAGCGCTCATTGGCCCAGGCAGAGCAATGCCGAAGCGTATGCTCTGCCGTGTCCTCCGAGCCACTGTCGCAGTGACGGCATAGAGGATCAGGCTCTCGCCTGATCCTCCATAAATACCGGCCGAAGCAACCATGTCCTGTGAGGACCTGGGTCAGCCGGTACGTCACCACCCCGTGAGGGCGCCGCATCCACTCTTCCAAAATGGGGCCAATGGCCTGAGTGGTGCGGCGCCCCCAGGGGGCGGACTCGAGGCGCTCACGCCATACTGCGAGCGCCTCCGCCTCAACGGCCACCCTTTGCGCCCCGACCTCGGCGGGCGCTGCCCGGTGGCCCCGCGACCGCTGCTCGGCTCGCCACAGGTAGACTGCGGCGAGTACGGCAGCGTCCAGGTCCCACGGAAGGGACCCGGCAATCGCGGTGGCGGCATCCGCGGATATAGTTCTATATCCGCGGATGGCCCTCAACGTGAGGGGGCGTTGGGCCCTCCACAGTGCGCGGGAGGTCTCCATCGTAATGGCGCCAGCCCAGACCGGTGACCCATAAAGGGCCATCGATCTGAGGACGCCTAGATAGAGCCTTCGGCACGCCGCAGAGGGCCCCCCCAAGAGATGGGTAACCTAGGGTAACTCTAAATGTTTGAACAAAGTGGCCTACACTTGGAGTGGCCTATGTCCAGCAGTGGACTGCGATAGGATTTGTTGTTTTTTAAATAAATTCTTATTCTACAATCTTAGATTTTTAATAGAACTCCGCGCATGAATAACTGAGGGTAAAATGTATCGTAAGAAGAGCATCCATACTTACCGAGCATCGAATGCTCGTCGTTTCTCCGGCGAATTGAGCAGCAAAGAGGTCGTGAAACCGCGTCACTTTGATGGAGACAAACTTGCCCTCACCCGCTTATGTGGTCACTAATGTTTTGTTATGAGTTTGAGCGAACAGACCCTATTTGAGTAATTAATGCGGTAATACACAATAAATAATTATTTAGTCTTTTAAGTAACGATTATTACAAAAAATATGATTTGATTTGAAAGGTCTCGGAAACGCACGCACGTTCTATTCGAATTAGCCATTGTCATCATCATCATCATCATCATCCTAGCCTTTTTCCCGATTGTCTCAGGGTCGGCTTCCCAAACTGAGAGATTTGGCGAGGGCTAAGCTTTTACACAGAGCGACTCCATCAGACCTCCGCAACACTTAGGCTAAGCTACACCCATTCCCAGTTTAGGCGTCAGAGTTGTCATCATCTCTGATATGATGTAACGACTGCTATCTGAGTTGGTAAAGATAGCACCCGGGACCAACAGCTTAACGTGCCTTCCGAAGCACGGAGGAAATCGGTGTCAAATTTTGGTCACCCATCATCGGATTGACCGCGCCAATGGTTGCACAACATTTGCGATCATTGTTAAACGAACAAGACCGCGGCGCCATCGAGCTCCTCAATTACCGAGCTCCTCGAATTAGCCATTGTCTAGTATAATAAATGTCGAACTTGTATGACAACATTTCAGGACACTACGGAATCAGTCTTAAGTATTATCTATGGTTTGTTGTTTTCTAATCTAAGCAGATTGACAGTGACAAAACATAAATATAGAAATCGAACATATTTCAGCGTACCTAATACTTCCATGGTTTCAGCCAAGGACCTTACTTGGTTTCAGCCGTGTAATGACATGAACTGAATAGGAGAGACGAAATTTAAAATTTTGTTTCCGGAAAGTCGAATTCGATATATCGTCAATATAAGTAAGTAGGTACTGTTTGAGCCTTATGCTTGATCTTGCAACAATTAATCGTAAAGTGTGATTATGCATTGTATCTGTTATGGACCAAGTGATTAATGCGGGCATTATTTATAATGCTAGGGCATTATGAATAATGTCAAATTCTATTGGGCAAAGTGATAATTACTATCTAAACTTCATTATT
The DNA here is from genome assembly GCA_031163375.1 of Conogethes punctiferalis. Classification (NCBI taxonomy): domain Eukaryota; kingdom Metazoa; phylum Arthropoda; class Insecta; order Lepidoptera; family Crambidae; genus Conogethes; species Conogethes punctiferalis. The sequence goes on along the minus strand of CM062096.1, from coordinate 5,757,937 downwards.
TATCACATTGGCCGGTCATTATTGTATTGCTACTTTGTAATTAGGCAATTTGATAATAAAGCAAAGGGGAGGGACGCACGCGTACTTATTCGGAGATCGATGTATCCGGTAATGTTTTTTTTTAACCGACTGCGAAAAAGGAGGAGGTTCTTAATTCGTCTGTATGTATAATTTTTTATGTATGTTCACCGATATTTCCGTCAATTATATGTAGATGGATGTCAAAAAAAAATTTTTTGTTTGACAGAAGACACTTCCGTGGTGGTCCCATTATCACCAAGTCAGGATCTGATGATGGTATCCGGAAGAAATTGAGGGCAACAACCAAAGTTGTATGCTCATATGGTGATTTTGTTACGCAATCATAACCTACTCAGGCATATGCTTCCGGGCGTCAACATCTGGTCTGATGATGAAGCCATAGAACTCCTTAACGGTTAGGATATAGGGGACAGTACTGCCATTGGTCGATGGGAACTAGGTAGTAGTATGTACTTATGCAGGGCTAATAGGACAGCTGATTTGACAAGTAATTTGCTTGATTCTACTTCGCAACGTTTTTACTTGACTTAAAGCAATTTTTTTCTTTCCTAAGTAAAACTCTTAAGGACTTTAGTTCCCATCATTATGCAATAGTGCTGCATTTGCCGAGTAGGTATTACTACTGAGTGCGTCATCTTGGAGCAGTCAGAAGAAATGTCTGGCCTGTGTATCACATACACATATTATATTATCTCAGGAGTGGATGAGCTTGTACCCCCACGGAAGCCTTACAAAGGACCAGGAGACTGCGAAATAGTTATAAAATATGTTTTTATTACTTTGCCCAAAGGGTGATAAACAATATTTATAATGCCCGATCAATTTGATTATTTTAACAATGATTATCAAATTGCCCTCTCATATTGGCCATTTATCAGAATGCCCGGGCATTATATATAATGCTACATTTATCACTTGGTCCATAACATATCTACTTCTAAAATAATATCAAACGAAAGTTTCAGGTACTAGGTAGATGAGAATTAAAGTACATCGAAGCGTAAGGTACTTGATACAAATAAGGCCTATGCTCAAATAAGGCCTATACTTCTTCTTCTTCTTCTGTGATTTTTGATAAGAAATTATAATATGTTTTCTTAAATAATTAAAATTTATGAACCAATGAATGATGCCTGGCTTTTATTTTTCACCTTATTCAAATAGTTAATCATGAAAAGAGTGGTTCAAATTAGGTAGGCCTTATTTGTATCACTTACCTTATAATGGTTTTATGTACCATAATAATGTACTTAAGTAACATACTTACTAATGTAAAAAGTTGCATTACATTTAAAATTGACTTTGTGGTTTTCCGATAAGATATTTCCATCCTTGCATTGCACTTTACAGTAGTTTTTAAAATGCGCCTCATTTATTTTATGTTATTACCATTTTTATGGCCATACTTTATCTAATGAAACAAAGACGACACCACTAAAAAGCCATTAACACCGTGAAAAAATAAAGGCAATACGAAAAAGCGCCGCAACAAAACGTCTGAATTCAAAAATCGAACAAAAGAAACAAAATTTAAATCCAAAAGCGCGCGAAACCGAAAATTTAGAGCGCGTTGATTGGCTGCAAAAGGCTCGCGGTTACGTGCCATTGGTCAAAGATAATGTTTGTCTGACTAACAATTTTGTGCGGGGGAGATAAACCGCGAAACTCGACCGCAAATGTTGACAGAAGCTCCGGAGATAGAAATTCAACGAAATAGACCTTAACGCTATGGCTTAAAACGTTTATTTGTTTATCACTGAACACATAGTTGAGCGGAAAATATGATGAGTGAGCGAAGAAGCGGGATGGAAAACCAACAGTATAAGCCTTTTTGGTGGCTGGGGGAAAAGGACCGCAAGGGCTTTTAAAGGGTTGCATTACTGGCCTATTCAAATTAAATATTAATTGCAAATCTATAGACAATATAATTAAACCCGATATTATTCATATTTTTAACAATTTAGTAACCTGATTTTAGACCCTAGAATGTTTCGATCAGAATTTACCTATCGCGATTAAAATAAAACACTTACTATTTTATCAATCGATGTATATAGTCTTTCACAGTCGATGAAGCTCACAGCTCTTTTAATATTAAAATAATGTAGGTAAGATTCCTTTAACAACCGCCATTTATGTTTCGCTGCCACCTGAACCATTTACAGATAAAGATATCGACATAAATTAAACACATCATTACCATAACCAACCCCTTATTTCGCGAAATAATTTTATTATAATAGATAATTTAAAACTGCCCAAGTTCACCCCACCACCGGGGGGCTAAATGAGAAATGGGCGGGGCCTAATTCGAGTTGAACAAAGGGAAGCTATGCGTCTCGCTCGTTCAAATGAGCAATCCTGAATGCAGTAAGCGGCTTACAATGGGGGTTGGCAGCGGGCATTGTTGCTGTCTCGCTCTGGTGTTGTCTATAGCGAAGCTTGCGCTCTTGTAGTTATAAAGGTATAGACAGGCGGCTGAGTTCCACGTGAGATTGTGTTTTGTAATCAGTGAAGTGGCGCCTTTATCCCTGAACAGGAGGCGCAATGTCCGCGCGTTTGACGTTTTGACGTATAGTTTGGCGGGAAATTTGCATTTTTTTTGTGTTCTCGCCGCCAAGAAAACTAGCACCGTACAGCCTTAAAGTTTTGTGAACTTTTTAATATGCAAACGTAACGTATTGTTGAGAGTGATGTTGGGTTCGTCGAGTTGAAGACTGCCACAGTTATTGCTTTGGCAATAACTTGGATTTTTAGTTGCTGTAAGTTAAAGTAAGTTGGTTGTTTTAATTAATAAATAATTATTAACGTACTAACTGTCATGTCAGTGTACATAGTGGTCGAAGCACCGGCGTTACAGACTATGTTAACTATGCTATGTACTTAGTATTCTGATTCAAGCCAAATATGTATTTGCGTCAAAAATTGTCGGTTGATAGATGCCTGGGCGTCGATAATTTCATACCTATCGTACTTACACACATACTTGTATTACCTACTATGCAATTTCTTACCATAAATATTGAGAATGATATACCGAGTGGCAGATACTACAACTTGGGGTACCTAAATACCCTTTAGTATATAACTACCTACACACACACGTTATGTGAGCTGATATGTCTATTATAGGTACATATATACCTAATTGCATATGCAATCTACAATAATAATATAAATAAATAATCTCAAATATATTTTTTTAAGAAGGTGCTAACCAAGTTTTAATCTTCTACGAAACATCATTGGTCTTACTTAATTATGATGACATAATTATAGATAAAAATTACGCAAATGTATTCTATTTTTTATTTTAAATACAAAATGAATAATTATTTATTGCATTTATTATTAAATAAATTATGCTAAATAACGTTCGTACCTACAGTTTCCAATAAGCCAGCCAACGCCAATATTCAACCTCCAATAAATACTCTTGGTCTCTGAAAAACAATAAAAATATATTATTCATCAATTAATCATGTTATTATTATATGGCGGTGGCAACTGACAAGTAACTTACTTAGTTACTTGACCCGTTGTCCGTTGCCGCAGTAGCTTCCCTTTCGCTTTCCATCAGACCACTATGCTCTACAAATACAAAAAAAAATATAATTCGATAGAACCAAAGTTTACCCCTAAAAAAAGTGCAAAAAATCTACACTAAGTACATATGTAATCGATCTCATAAGAACTAAATGTTGTAGGAATTAATCATAAGTAATTATGAACTTATTTGAGACAATAAAAGAAGTTTACGAGTAATGAGCGCCGGTAACCTTTTTAACATAAGCTGCTTGCTCGACTACCTTCCTCAATAATCAAAAATGTTTACTAACTTAAAGATACAAGTAACTAGAAGAATAGATCTACTTACACTACCTGGTGTAGTCAAATCAAAACATAAAATATATATTTAACTCTTAGTAACAAACTTTAATTTACTGCTTAAATAATTATCATTCAGTAACATTTTCAGAAAAATTGTTTCATTATGTAACGCATTTCACTACTAAGTAGACTTTTTCACAAGCATCGAAACGTTAGTCACTCATATCAAATAAAACCAATTCTAACTAGACTATAAGATAATAAGCTCTGTCAATTTATTTATTTATTTCTCGTGGTATTTACAGATGGGTTACATATTATAAATAAAAAATAAATAAATAAATAAGCTCTTGTATTAATAAAAATTTTATTACATGTTTCAATCACCAGGGATGTAGCAAACATGGTTTTAAAGTTACTGATAATTTTTTACTCGGACCGTAGGTACGAAATAAAATCAGGTTATATAAATTGCTATATATTTAAGCTCTACCAAATTATCAGTTATTCTTTATACAATTATAAATAATTACCATTGCATATATAACACTAACAAATCCTACTACTATAATTAAAACGCTAGAAATTATAATTTCTAGCGTTTTAATTGGCTAGTGGCCGGCAGTCGGTGATGAGTCACTATTTTCTTAACGCGAATGAACTATAACACTCGGATTATAAATGCGAAAGTTTGTTGGGATCAATAGATTGGTGGATGTTTGTTACTCTTTCACGCGAAAACTATTTAACGGATTTGAATGAAACTTTACAGTAACATAGGTCATACATCAGATTGACACATAGGCAATGTTTCATAAGGATTTATCATTCAAGCGGGCAAAGCCGCGCAAAGTATGATAAATTGGAGCTGATCTTGTAGCGCGCGGGCACAGGTAGAAGTTGATAAAAACAATGTGCCACATAAATATGAATAACGAGGGTTTGACAAGTGTAGGATCCCGTTTTTTTTAAACATTCAATATCATATTAACTTGATATTTGGATACGTGAGTTAAAAACGGTCAAGATTTCATCACGATGGGCTAACCCGCAACCACTCGGGTCTATCGTTTCTACTGAACCTATTTGTTAAGAGAAGCGGTATCCGTTCCGGAAATTTAAACGAGTTATCGGTTCTGCCGCTGATATGGCCTGCGTACTGCCACTTCAGCTTACTACGGTGAGCTATCCGCCTCTCGGTAGTAGTGTAGGATGCCGTTATGCCAGGTGGAGTGATGATTTGCGCAAGATGGCTGGCACATACCGCTTACCATCAGGTGGAGTGAGGTCATGCTGAAAGCTCTTCTTATAAAAAAAACATGCCGCTAAATCTAGGATCGAGCAAACTTATGTCCTGCAGTGGACTGCGAAAGGTTTTGTTAAGAAACCCTTTCTTTTTTTGCCACGGGGTTCAAACCTATTTTAACCTAAGATTACCTTATGGCTAAGCCAGGAACTTAGGGCCACTCAAAAGTGAAAACTTTATTATAATGTGTACACAGATTTATACGTATAAATTCTATGTGAAAAGATATTATAAAATATCATTGCGCAATTAAAGTTTCTGTATTAATAAATTGAATAAAATATTATTTTAATCAGGTTCATATATTTTATATAACAAGCCCTATAATTAATAACAATAATTTGGATTAAATTACATATATACAACATAGCTGCATTCCGTTCCTGGGCTACAACAGTCATTCGATCGACATTCGTCGCGACCATAGGTCTACGCATTCTGAGAGAGCACAAGCCCTACTTACTTACTCTCCGGCTTACCATGCTCTCTGAGTGTAATTTCTTTATAGAAAAGCCCATTAAGTAATAAGTTTTAATCCGACCCGGGATTCGAACCTGGAGCGTCTCGGCTGTAAAGTGGCTCCTGCAAGCATTAGACCAACGAGTCATAATATATAACCCAAGACATGCCACGCTGGGCCACTCATCGCCATCTAGCCCCAAACTAAGCCGAAGCTTGTACTATGGGTACTAGACAACTGATAAACTTACTTAGATACTTTTTTTTGTAAATAAATACATATTATACATATGAAACACCCAGACCAACACAAACAGGCATGTTCATGAACACAAATGTTTCTACTGTGCGGGAATCGAACCCACGACCCTTGGCTCAGAGGGCAGTGCTCACTACCAAATGATGTAGTCATAATATACTTAGTCAGTAAAAAATATTTTAAAAGCTTACCGCTAACGTTCTCCTACTTGGTATAGTAATAGGAGTAATGGTTGTCATTTGTCTCAGATCAAGATCAGCATCGTCCTCCTCACCAGAGTTTGTATCATCACCTATTGATTGTTCAGGCGTTTCTTCTGATATTGATGGTGAAGTCTGTTCTAGAGTTTCTGTTACACTTTCAGTAACAGTTGTTATATTTTCCGCGTCAAGATCTATACCAATAGTCGTTGTGTCATCAGGTTTTGTGATATCATCAACATTACTCGTGGTAATTTGTTCTGTATCTATATTAACGGTTGGAGTTTGTGTAGTCTCTATATCTTCTTGATGATCAGTAAAATCAGTAGTTTCAGTTTCAGGTATAGTTTCAGCAGTAGATTGAGCCGTAGTTTCAATCTCTTGAGTTATGTGTTCTGTGGCTGTACCTAAAGATTCATGTTCAGAAGTTTCAGTAGCTTCAGTATTTTCTACTGAAGCAGTTGTACCGTGTAAGCCAGATTCTGTGGTCTCATTACCTTCTTGATTAGAAGTAGTGTCTTTCATAGATGTTTCTAGGGGTTCGTGTTCTGAAGTTTCTATTTCTGTAGTATTAGCTGACGTAGTAGTTATTTTATCATTATTATCATCTTCTGTTGGTGATGTAATAACTCCCGTAGTCATATTAATATTGGATATAGTGTCTGTAGTCTTCTCAGTATGAACGACTGTAGTAGTTTTATTAACGGATCTTGTGTTATCAGTTTCATGATAAGAAGAAATGATTACTGTTGTCACATTGTTTTCAACAAGTGTAGTATTTCCTGGATCAAGAGAAGGTGTAGTGTGATTCAATGTAGTATTCTTCAGTACAGATGTTGTTGATACTATCGTAGAGTTAGTTGTAGGCACTGTAACTCTTATTGCTATTGTAGAAGTAGTGCTCGGTACATCTAGGTATGGAGCAGTTGAACGAGTATTTCTGTCATCTAAATTTACGGTAGAATATTCGTAATCATCTGTATTTGCCGTTCTATATCCATACGCATATTTAGTAAGGCTCATAAGTTTGCGTGTTGTAAATATAGCTCTAGTGGGATTCCTGAGTATATTGTTGAGTACACCATGTTTTTTGTTCACCCTCTGAATTAGAGCTGTTTTAAACTCTTCTAAAGTAAGATAAGCTTTAGGAATTTTGGATTCCACAGGATTGTTTATGTAAATAATGGGGTTGTTGCCCGTTTGGTCTTCTTCTTTGATGAGAATATTGTGTTTCTTAAATCCGTTCACTTCTTTCAGTTTCCTGATGTGTATACTGTACTGTTTGTTTTGTTTGAACAATCGGCGCAATGATGGCCGACCATCTGTTAAGAAAAAATGTTATTTCATTTATTCACTTTAAGACTAAGGAATAGATCATTAGGTATGTTTATTTATAACGACAAAAGTACTACAAAACCTTTACATTTACCAAAAAAAATCAATCAAGTAATACATTTTCCTTTACGTGTTTTTTAATCAGGTTCCTTAATATAAAAAGACTGTCTTTATGTTTCGAGTAAATATGTAAGTAGGTATATATAATGTTCGGCTGATTAGGTATAGGACTCTTATAAGCGCCTTAGTTATCGTGGAAAAATTTTTTTGGTAGAAAATACTTAATGGTTTCTAGCTTATCCCTGAACATTAAAAATTGAAATAAATAAGGACTCGCCTCCTAAATTCATTTGATAACCATCATGCCCATGTAGCTATAAAATTAGTAGCGAAAGTAACATCTTTCTTGTTTGACTGTCGACTACGGTACGATTTATACCTACCTAATTTGCATATTTTGCAGGGTAACAATGCAATAGTTCTTTGTCATTAGATGTTCATCATCATCATCAGCCTAATACAGTCCACGGCTGTAGCTTAGTAGTAGCTTCTTGCTCCGGTGACGCTGCTGCCCGTCATCGGTCTTTAGTATTTAGCTACGCCTTCAATTGTGATGGTTATACCGCCACCAGTCGGTTGCCAGCGCCTCGTTTGTTATTCGGCAGGATGCACCACGGGCAGGTGAGGTTGGCTTGGAGCGAAAAGATGATAGGCCGCTCCCTTACATCCCTTAGATGTTACCGAAATCTCAAGGGCCGGCAATAGATCTTAAACTCTTCTCGTTTTGCCATTTCCATGGGCTGAGGATCAGCCCATCAGTGTCTTTTGGTTGTATGATTGTAATCGTCAAGTGTCACATTAACACGTTGACTGTTCCGTGCACTGTATATACTTAGTGCGCAGTTATTGTTTTATCTATTGTATCTGTTCGCGGACAGTTAATGAGTTAATTGAAGCTTTAATAAGTTACCATCCAGCACTGCTTCCCTATACGCCCGGTACAACTCAGGCACCAGATCCTCAGCCACCTGGCCCTGACAGACCACGTCCCCCCACTGCACCACGACAAACACAATCAGCACAACCTTCAAGCCATCGTCGAAGTAACTCTCGCGCATGTTTCAATGCGAATTGGCTCGATACGACTGAACGCATCGATGAAATTTAATAATCGATAAAATTATTCGCCTTTCTTTGAGTGCGGTGTGTACATGAAGCCAACGGGGTGAATCACCGATGTCAAATTATTTAAATAAATTTTTAAATAAATAAATAACCCAAGACATGCCACGCTGGGCCACACAGCGCCACCTAGCCCCAAACTAAGCCGAAGCTTGTACTATGGGTACTAGACAACTGATAAACTTACTTAGCTTATCTTAATTTTCTTGGCATCATCAGCTTGCAACGTTCACTGATTGACATAGGGACAATTGTCACTTGGGGGGATTCTCCCTAGTCACCACGCTTGGCAGGCGGGTTGGTGATCGCAGTAGGTTTTATTTGTACCCAGGTAAACGCTGCTGCCCGTTTCCCGATATTTTTAACCGACTTCAAAAAAAAGAGAATTGTGAACCGATTTCTTACCGAGTAAAATCTTTTTTTGTTCGAAAGAGTGTGATTTCGAGTTGGTAATACATATTGTCACCATTATACATAACCCTAGACATGCCACGCTGGGCCACACATTGCCATTTAGCCCCAAACTAAGCCGAAGCTTGTGGTATGGGTACCTACTAGACAACTGAACAACTACATAGAAAAACACCCAGACCAATACAAACAGACATGTTTATGAACACAAATGTTTGTATTATTTATATTGAAGTGGGACTTTTTTTGCTTAAGAATGCATAATTTTTAGTCTTTAACGATATACACAAGATAAGATAGAATAGTCCTATTACTTTCCTATTTAATTAAATATTACTTATTATTATATTAAATAAACAAAACGCTGATCTATATAGATAAAGCTGGTCTACAAATTAAAAACCTCAGCGATCTAAGGAAAGGGTTATGCTCGGTATATCTCGGCGAGATCAAATCCGAAATAAGGTGATCCGGCAGAGAACCAAAGTCATCCACATAGCTCACCGGATGACCTGGCTGAAGTAGCAGTGGGCTAGCCATATCAGTCGTAGAACCGACAACCGTTGGGGTAAACGAATTCTGGGGTAGATACAGCTTCTCGGCTACCGTAGCGTAGGACTCTCAGGTCAAGATTCGAATCCCGTCCACTTAGGAATGTTTAAAGAGATTTTTCTGAAAAAAGAAATTCACCAGGTGCCATCACATTGGCAGCAGGTCCAACTGTAACGTAATTGGTTCATTTTGACATGGCACTGACATTTGCCCAATCATATGATAGCTGCTGGATCGCAGGGCTACATAACTCCATCGATTGAAGTAAGGATATTTCATTTTGAAACACTCACAAGCTCGGATCTATTCTGCACTAAGTAGGTATATTCTGTGAGACGGATTTATAGCACAGTAAATAAATAACCCAAGACATGTCACATTATCACCACCTAGCCCCAAACTAAGCCGAAATTTGTACTATGAATACTATACATAACTACTAAATAAATATATATTATTATACACATAGAAAGCGAGGGAGTAGCCCAAGACGCAACGAAGAAGTAGGCAACGACTGGTTTCACTTGTCAGTTGCAGTTACAGTACAGCGACTGAAGTCACTTCATAGGTTTGTGTGTAATGGGATTACCTTCTTTTATTTATTTTTTATAGTAGCTCGACAAGCCATGAGGCTTCCCTACGCCTGATGGAAAGCGAAAGAGAAGCCCAGTCGCTGTGACAACGGGCAAGTAACTGGTCGGCTACCTGTCAGTTGGCACCATAATGCCAGCCCAATTCTAAACCCCATGAACTCCGGAAGAAACACGACCCGGAGGTCATTTGGCTGCGGTATTCTATAGGGTGGAGGTCCTTCCCCGGACGGGCTATTCGAGCGAAGATTTGCTATGCCCTACCTCTCTCTCTTAAAGACTAGACTTCTTTCATAGATATCGCTACCAAAACATTCTTTACGGGTTGCTACGGTTTGCTTTAATTACGATTACTCGTGAATTGATAATATCCTCGTAAATTATAGCCTATGTCTTAATCTGCAGTATGAGCTATAAGTATTGCTGTAGTATATTTCATTTAAATTCGTTCTGTAGTTTGAAAGAATACCTATTAAACACGCATACTTGTACAAAAGGCCTGTTGCCGTTAAAAATGTTATTAATCCGTCTTTCAGATTGTAAAAGACATGTATTTTTTCATTTGTAAATTAGACCAAAAAGTACAAAGATATAGCGCGTTAAAATTACGCGTGAAGTCAAAGAGTTGGAGTTTTTTCGCCACTGAGTGACGTCAAAGACCCCCACTCCGAACTTATTCATTTACCGCTATGAAATAAATAGGATTGCTTACCAAACAATCGACTTTAAGTTACGTAGGTATAGCTATGTTTACGCTCTAATTCTAGATAATCTTTGGACAGAGGATCTGTTCTCTAGTCTAGTAGGTCTATAGGATCTTGATCCTAGAGAGAATGGAATCAATTTAGTATGATATGATATAATATAATATGTGAATATTTTACTTTAATGTTAGGATTGGATATAAAGTGTATTAAATAGATACTGCCAAGGCCTACTTTGACCTTTCAAAGTACCTAACGAATAAGTTCAGTGTTACGGGAAAGGGCGACGGTAGCTAGTGCAATTGAGCAATATGAGACCTACCTTCGTCTTTTGTACGTAACTCACTATCGATCCCGAAAAGAATAGATACTATGAAACGCGTGTAGAAATAAATACATATTATTATACATACATAAAAAAACACCCAGACCAACAGACATGATAATGAACACAAATATTTGTACTGTGCGGGAATCGAACCCACGACCCTTAGTTCAGAGGGCAGAGGTCCCTACCAAATGAGCCATCGAGCCAGTACTATTACTGTTGCTGTCCATCTATAGGGGCTGCACAGACGACAGACTTTTTGTGCGATAGAGTCTGCGTCTAAAACATTTAAAAAGAGCATCCTAGAGGTCCCTAAAGTTCTGCCGACAGAATGATCAAAGATGTGCGTTGAGTCTGTGAAATATCCGCGACAGATTTTTGCGTTCCGTAAAGTGATCTTAACCTAATATTATAAAGCTGAAGAGTTTGTTTGTTTGTTTGATTAACCGCGCTAATCTCAGGAACTATCTGGTCCGAATTGAAAATTCTTTTCGTGTTGAATAGGACCATTCTTATCGAGGAAGGCTATAGGCAAATAAACATCACTCTGAACTATTAGGAGCGAAGAAAATAATGGAAAATGTAAAAAAAAAAACGGGGAAAAAAATAACTATTCCACGCGGACCGAAGTCGCGTGCACAGCTTTTTTACATATTCGTATCCGCTGGGTTAAGGTGAAATTGCTCGAAACATGGCCTCAGAAGGCAGAGGTTCACTACCAAGGCAGTGTAAACTTCGAACAGTACCTTGACAACAGAGGTTTCCTTCCAGGTCGCCACCATAGAAGAGTACGGCGGGTACACAATGCTGCCGGCGCAGCAGCTGGCGCCGCTGTCCGCCCGTGGCCGCCCGGACAGGCAGCCTGCCTCGACCGCATGGACGACCTCGCCCCACAAAGTAAAGGTCAATGGACTAGCCGCCATGTTCTTTGAGTCTGGCAGGTGCGACTTCTGAACGCTTAGTGACGGCATCATCATCATCTCTTATGCCGCGATTTACACGCCCGCGTTCAAACACGACATTCAACGGTCACGAACACAAGCACAAGCATGTGAACGGGCTGTTCGTCCTGTTTGAATGTGCACGTGCGTGCGCAGTGTGTAGGGCAGGGCTGCTCGCGAGCCTGCTTGTCCAGGCTGCTTCGCCGGGCTGCGTGGCCACGCGTGTAAACCTAGCATTAGCGTTGATCCGGTTTGTGCCCTCTAGGCCCAGGGTCCGCTTTGACCATGATCCTAGATTTAGCGCGTCTGGGTTGTTACATTGAAGCGACTGCCATCTGACCTTCGTAACCCTCAGAAAGGGGAACCAGACAAATTTGGATCATGGTTACACATTCAGAATTAAATGCGATGTGCAGGTTTCTCTCACGATGTTTTCCTTCACCCGCCTAAGCTATATAGTGGTATAATTCCGCACATAGATTTTTGCAAATCCAGAGGTGCGTGCCCCCGCTCGGATTCGAACCGCCGACCTCATCGTGTGTGAAGCGCCGATCTTACCACTAGGCCTACACGCTTAGTGACGGCTATCACCACAATAAAGAGAGGTAGGGTATATCGAATCTTCGCCTCGTATTGAGCTGCCCGTCCAGGGAAGGACCCTCCACCACTATACAATACCGCAGCCAAATGACCTCTGGGTCGTAATATCTGCTGGTGAGTAGGGTCCTCCGGAGCTCGTGGGGGGTTAGGGTTGGGCCGGCATTGCAGTGGCAACTGAGTTACCATACCGGTTGTCACAGCGACTTGGGCTTCTCCTTGCTTCTCGGTCAGGCGTAGGGAAGCCATTATATCGAGCGACTATAAAAAAAATAGGCTATATTAAAAATGTAATTCTTCAAAAATGAAAGACACGTATTTTTTTATTTGTAAATAAGCCTCAACAAATTACCAAGTTATAGCCCGTTGAAATTACGCGTGACATCACTCGGTGAGGCTATTCACGGGAGCGAGTGACGTCAAAGACTCCCCACATCTAACTTTTGATGCCTTGTATCTTTTCTATAGTTTATTTGAATGAAAAAAGGAAAAATAAATGTCTATTATTATTGAATAAGCTAAAAGACGGACTAATTACAATTTTAGCCCATAATAGCCTATTCAAATAAAAAAACCCCCTAGACATGCCACGACTGAGCCACACATCGCATCTAGCTATGAACGATGAACTAATAAAACTTTTACTTGATGTTCTTGGTTCGTTGGTACAATCCCTGGTTGTAACCTCTGCCTTTCTGACCCAATGGCCGTGTGTTGGATTCCCGTACAGTACCTACCTACAAACATTTTGTGCTCATGAACAATTTGTCTGTTTGTATTGGTCTGGGTGTTTACTGAAGATGAAACAAAATAATTGATATCTTGTTCCGTATAGTATAAAACCGCACCGTGGACTGATGTGGGCTGACTGATGATGATGAGATAGTATAAACCGCCACCATCCTAGCGTTCAAAACTCGCATATTAGCACACGTTAGCTGCTTATTAATAAGGGTATATATACTTTTTATAGGTATATTCTTTGTAGGGACAAAGATATAGAAGTTGAAATAAGATGCAAACAGGGTTATAACTTTTGATCAGTGCACAAATTTATTCCTATAATTTGGTATCTTTAGTATTATCTATCTACAATACATACGGTGTTTTTATTTTTTTAATTATAATGTATTCTTTATGTAGGTACCTACTTTCAAATAAAAAGTGGACACACCACGAACACATAAATGAGTTGCCGATAGACCGAAGACACAAAGAGTCATTTGCCGCCCACTTATTATTTTAACCTACCTCTACATTATTTTAAAGTACCATGCTTTTAAGATAAAAAAAAATGAAATGAAATAGACATATTGAGTTTTCGACCAAACAAAGTATAGAAATTGTGTACTGATAAAAAAACCCTGTACTTACTTGTAGTAAGCGCTACATCAATCTATTACTTTAGAGGAGATTTGGTTCCTCCAAATATTGTAAAAAGTAGTCTACAATCGTATTCGTTTAGAAAAAAAAACTAGCTGATGTACACAAGTGTACCAAGAATACAAGAATACATGTATTTGATTTGATGTGGCGTTTACTGTATAGATGGCAGCACCTCAACCTATCCCCTTTTACCTTGACAGATGCTGTAAAATTCCATGAAACAAATTGAAGGTTCCCACTGCAAATAATGATGATTGTCCAAAAAATACTTGAGGTTCTTTTGGTTATTTTTACTATTGACTGCTCCACTGCCTGAGCAAAGGCCTTCCCCAGTTTTCGTCACTTCATCCAATCACTGGCAATGGCCAGTAACGGTCTTACCAGTCCGGAGAAAAAGTAGCTACCCATCTCTCTAGCTGTATATTAACACTGTTATTTTTTTAACTTAAAGCTAAAGTTTTTAAATATATTGTAAAGCAAATAACCAAGGACATTCATCATTATTGCAGTGGACCCTTCAATTTTGAGTAGTAAAAGTGAGTCCCATATACCGTATACTTATGTGTTAAAGTTTCACATCTAAAGGAAAGTTGATGAGTGGCAGTCTGTACTGTTTATTGTATTATAACTGTGATTTTTATGTATTATGTACGGAATTGTAACAACCCTTGTACAGTAAGGGTTGTTGACAATTCTGTTTCTTGTTCTGATACTATTTACATTAGAAACGTATAGTCATTTCCTATAGTGACGTTGCGTTTCTAATCACAAATTAAGTAATTTGATGACATTCTATTTTTTCAGAATAAGATATTTAGCATGTTTCGTATAGGCTATGAGACTCCTAATAAATATACCTTATAGTCTCAGTTACACTTACATGTCCCTAAAGAAGCGTTGCGTCATAGATTTCGTACTATGATTTTTTTAATAATTTTCAGAATAGACACTAGACAGGGTTTGAAATATTTAATTTTTGTTGTTAAAAAACACTAATAATAACTGGAAAACATCTACGCAATAAAACTCCTATATTATTTATTTACGTTATAAGGAATTGCGGTCATAGATAGGTAGTATGATATCAGAGAATGCGCACCCCAATAATTGATTTAAAACAAAAAAAACCGGCCAAAGTGCGAGTCGGAACTCTCGCACGTCAGGGTTCCGTACCACTATACAGCTAAATAAAATGTTTTTCTTTACGTTTTATATTTCTATTGGAGTTAATAAATGAAAAATTAGGTAATTTGATTTATGACGTTTAAAAAAAAACTACTGGCTAGATTTCATTCAACCAAATTTCGTTAGTAGTTTTCATAGTGATACATATGATATATTTTTTTCAGTATTTATCATGCCCATATTTTAGAAGTTACGGGGGGGGGGGGACACTCATTTTACCCACTTTGGAAGAGTCTCTCGCCGCAAACTATTCAGTTAGAAAAAAAACCGATGTTAGTAAACCATCAACATCATTATCAAATACCTATCCCCAGTAGATACCCACACACGTATAGTTCGATGAAAAAAAATTTTTTCAGTTTCAGTCTATGTATGGGGAACCCCAAAAATTTTGGAATTTTTTTCTGATTTATTTTAAAATCTTAATGCCGGTTCACAGAATACATCTACGTACCAAATTTCAATAATGTAGCTCTTATAGTTTCGAATAAATTGGCTGTGAACATACGGCGGACGGACAGACAGACAGACAGACAGACAGACAGGACGACAGACAGACAGACATGACGAATCTATTAAGGGTCCCGTTTTTGCCATTTTGGCTACGGAACCCTAAACAACACCACAAATGAAATCAACAATAGGTACAACCTTTTCCCTAACAAATACCTACTAACTATATGTCCGTAATTGTTACACAAATTGTCGATCGTAATATTTCACATGAATCATTCGTGTTCAAAAACCCGTGACCGTCACAGGACAACTCTAGCTCACCGTCCACACGCTCGGCTAGATCTCTCACAGCTCACAGGTTTTATATAATAAGAAGATAACTTCTTAATCAAATAGTTTGTGAAATTGACAGGTGACTTTAAAATATATTTTTTACATTGACTTTTACAAAAAAGCTACCACATAAGTAAAAGGTTGTTGTTTCATTTTGTACCCATTTATATTCTCTTCAATACCAAAAAAGATTTTATCATAACTTAGTTTCATGTTTTCAAAAAGGACAACATAAAAACACTCACCATATTTGCAGTTTTTGACTCTAGATGACCTGGCATCAAGGCTACTAAACTCTAGTTATCTGAAAACTGTAATATTAAAAAAACTCATGTTTAAAATTTAGGCCGAGCCAATATAAATAGTGACGGATTGTAAATATTCAGGTCATCTTTAAAACTTCCAATTACGGTCCTTTCCAAATTTTTTGTAAATTCCTTTCTCGTACCATTCAATCGAAATTAAAAATATCAAAAAATATATATAATATTCTTTCATAAAAAGCAACATATTAATCTTTATAAATAACAACACATAGGAAATTAATAGGTACAATGTAAATAACAATGAATCAGATTGCCCACCAAGCTAGTGTTAGGTGTCAGTGTCGACGGATATGGCATTATACGCTTTAATGTCTTTGCCTTACGATTTTTCTTATTTTTTCTGTGACAGTGACAACCCACACCACTGGTGTGGATTGTGCTGAGATTGCAATATAACAGTATAAAAGGCTGATCTTACAGACACAAGCGGTTCGACCATAGTCATGAACACACGTCCTAATTGCTGCCCGCGTAATTGTGTAAAAGTACCAATGTATAATGTGAATGTAAGTTAGTGAAGTAAAACAAGTAAATAAATGAAGTTACTGAGATCGAGTTGGTTTTAATCCCTACAAGTCCGAAGAGGGATGAAACGAGAATTAATTTCTCGCCACGTCCACAAAAATGTAAGTACACGGTTTTATACATTAATTTTTTTTAAATTATTATACTTGAGAGCTATTAGCAATTTTTTCCAAACTTGTTTTATACAAAGGAAGCGTGTACATTTACTTTAGTAGTCTGCTTATCAGTAAATATAGTATTCTATTGATACATGGATGGATATATTGTTAGCTGCACACCATAGAATTAACTTGGAGCTGGGTGAAGTAAACATTTACATAGACTAATAGTCATACTAAGTTGATACTCTTAATAAATTCAAAATTAAAATAGTTTATTGCAAACATGTGGTAAAATACAGGATGGTATAAGAACTATGTGTACAGCACATGCACCCTGCAAAGGCGTCGCAATTTATACAATAGCAAGATGAAATTATTCTTAAAACATTCTTATCATTTACTTATTAGGAATTGCTTCAATAGCTTAATAAATAAAGTTTCTTCTTCTATACTCCTTATATGAAATAGTAGATAATTATAAATTTTGATTACCATAATGTAAGCGCTTGATGATAATACTTTAAGCTTAGAAAAGGAAATCCTAAATTTATTTAAGTATCGTCTATTAATATTGATAGAAGAGTACAAGTTCGAGGTTTTTTTTAATAAATTTTCATGACTCGTGTAAATTGAAGCTAGTTAATATTTTTTTTGTTTTTTTAAAAATGAGGTTTGTAGGATTACATTTGGTCAATATTTATAAGAACTCGTATATGCCGGCGAAGGCCCTTCGCCAGGTCCGGGAGGTTCCTCCATGGTGGGTGCGGAAGTGAGACTACTACTTTATAACACTTTATATTATCATATTGTTTGCAGAGAGTAACACCTTATTTACAATTTATTTACGAACATAATTATATAGCAGAGTAACACCACGCTAAAAGTTCCCGCCAATTTACTTGAGTGGAACAAGAAGTGACGTCACTTACAATGGTTTTTATTTTGCAAATTAATTATATCTATAAAAACATGTCTTAAATGCCTAAATTGATATTTAAAAATAGTTATGATTTTTATACAGTAATAATTTAATTAATTGATTAATTTTAACGCGAGTTTTAATGCTGGATTTTACAAACCGGAAGATGGCGACACACGTGATTGAAAAGTATTATCTATTATTTCTAATATAATTATAAAATAATTCGATGTTCAAATACTATTACATAAGCTACTAAAAGTATGTTTTACATCCATAAATCATTTAAAAAAAATTGTATATCAATTAAATATTACAACTATGAATAAATCTAATCGGAAGTTGTCATCCAACGATATTTTAATAACACAGAATCAATACAGTTACTTTTTACGCTAAAATCAGTAATTAAAAAGGCTTGCCGCCCATATATACGTATACATTTCTTTTGTAGTGTAATTATGGTGTCAATATTAGTACAGTTGCCACGTAGAACTATACCGTAAGATAAGGGAACCGCTTGGTTCGGCACCAAGTTCAGCATAATAATAATTTTGTTTTCACATAGAAAGGATATAGATTTGTTTTAGTTCATATTTTATACTTGCACGTGTTCAATCAAATCACTTGGAGAGAAAGTTAGATAGGGATTAATTTTCCACACTCGTGAGTAAATATAATCAAATAAAGAAAATATTTACAGATTTATAGTCACAGCAAAGTCAAACGCCACGTCAACCAATATGTTTCGAAAAGTGTAATATTTGATTTAATGATAAAACGTTTCTAGGTTCCTACACTATACAACAATTTTAAACTAAATTTAAATTATTTCGAGTCAGAATCAGATGGCATCACATCGGCAGACAAGCCCTTAAGTGCATGGAGAGCCATGTATCAAATAATTTTGAAGATATTTTGTGTATGTAATGGAATATTCGAATTAACTTCCACATACAAGGCATTTGCTTATTATCCTTTGAAATATCACTGCAGCTAATAGAACATTAAAAAGAATTTATCTAGCTTTCGTTTGTAGTGCACTTTACACCCCTCATGGCAGTAGAATTACTTCATAGCAGAGATTCCTTAACCCGGAGTGATTCGGGATATGCGTAGTGGGAAGAAGCACTGATAATAATAATTTCACAGTTTGATATCGTACATGGACATGTTTCTTTTTCATATTGTAAACGCTGACCCTACAAGACGGATCAAGTAGTGTGCTGCGGTATGAACATCTAAAAGGATTTTACAAAAGCGATGGTATATATCCGTCTCCTAGGTATAGCACACAGGGACAATTTTTATACTTGAATTTTTGCGAGAAGTAAAGGCTTGTTTGCGGGACGATTTTAAACAATACAGGATTGACCGTTCCCCATTCGGTGCCTTAAATTTATCGTGCATTTCATGCAACATAACAATGTGCGATAAACTGCATGTATTTAAAACGAGCTTTTTCGAAGATTTTACAGATTTGACGCAGAGACATGAAACATGGTGGCTGCGGCGGCGCCGGCCGGATAGCTGGCAGTCTTCGATTTGAGCGTTGGGTATTATGTACCTGTTTTTTGTGTGAGTTTAAATAGCCAATTATGTTTCGCACTTTCAAAAGTGATTACCAAAATAAATAGTCTGTCTTGTCTAGGGGCAGGAAGGCTGTGAACATTGTATATGGGGACATTCTGTAGCATATTTAAAATCATCAGCGTTACGCCCATGCGAAGCCGGGGCGGCTAGTGTATAAATAACAAAAAGGGATTATTGTTTAGCTTAACGATACGATTAATTCCCTCGGTTTTGTCTATGAGCTTAGGTACACACCTTAGATTTTGAGATATATTTTTATGAGTGGTTACTCATATGAGTATGTATGTATCTATATAACTTGCTTAGACATCGTATCTATTGGGGTTTGAAAGAGAAAGTTAATGCCATTACGTACGGGGAGTTGAAGGTGCTGGCGGAGTCCAGGGAGGAGTGGAAATTACTCGACCGACAAAAGCGAAGGTCTTTAATTTAGAATGAGTTGGGACGAGTATATACTCGTATAATAATGTGTGGTGAAGGTTGAGACATCTATATTATAGTAGGTATATAGTAGGTATATAGTAGGTATATAGTAGGTATATAGTAGGTATATAGTAGGTATATAGTAGGTATATAGTAGGTATATGCAGAGTCTAAATGTCTCAATACGAGTGGTTGTGTGAGTATGTTACTATAAGCATATTATATTTGGTTTGTTATATATTGTGTATTGTATGTAAATTATAAATTTACTATATTGTATATATATATATAGACTTTTGGACATATAATAATCTTTATTATAAAAGGGAAGTACATGACAGACTTAGTGCCGTGTGGCATTCTAACAACTACTATAATTATATCCACCAATATACAAGTAATGCCCATACATATATATTTCATATAATAATATACCTACCTACATATAAATAGTATATATGGATATACATATAATAGATAATATATTCAGACATAGACATCAAATAAAGTTTGTATATAACAAAAGATGACAGTCTTAGACAGCACTTAAGAAAAGGTCACGGGTTGATCTCTTAAATGCTAATTTATTACAGGAGGACTGAATACCCCTAAGAAGAGAGTTCCACAGCCCGATAGCCACCAAGGTGTATGAGTTTGACATGTAGCCAGATTTGTGATATATAGGTATATGTAGACATTGTAGAATACGTACGTACATATTTGGTTTAAAAAAAAAAGGGTGGAATGCTACGCAGTGGGCTAGTAAAGGTACTTAATAAAAAAAAAAGCTAGGTCCAGTTGATGAATTTCAATTCAATTTATTAAACTTATTTTAACAGGTATTTTAAGGGCAGTGACGCTGCTGTCCGTCATGGGCCGGAGATGTTCGTGCCGTTGCCGGAGCTTCGTTTGTTGTTTGGCGAGATGCACCATGGGCGTTTGGAGAGAGGGTTTGATGGGTCGCTTCCTTACACCCCTGCCAATTGACGAATATTGATAGATAGATAGAAACTCTTTATCGCACAAAAACACAGAATTTACAGGAAAACACATTACAAACAAAAACAAAGTACAATTTAGGTGGTCTTATCGCTAATAGCGATCTCTTCCAGACAACCTTCAGGTAGAGGAGGCCAGATTCGACAGAGATGAAAAACTTTCTGTGTCATATTGGGCACGTAGAATAGGCCTACATAGGTATACCAAGTGGTGCATATTCCATAGACATACATATATCATCATCATCATCAGCCTATTGTAGTCCACTGCTGGACATAGGCCTCTCCAGCTGCTTGCCACCTAGGGCAAACCTCTGGAGGATATACCCATATTAATACATATATACATAAATGATTTGCATATAATAATACATTACATATTATTATATACATACAGTGGCATTTGAGTATGAATTAAGGAATATAGGATAGAAGAGGAAGAAGATATAAATTAGAGATGGGATTTATTGGTTAAGAAAAATGATAACACTAGACTTTTTCAAATTCCCAGTTGCTGCATCGGTTCTGAATGATGACGATCCACGAGCTGACAACGGGTGCCATGTGGAGGCTGCCTCGGAGCTGGGCGGTGGCTTGGTACTGTCAACCACGAGGACACCTCGTGCACGGACGCAGAGCAGAAGTCTTCTGCGATGATCACCAAAATAAAACCATATGAGCGGGTCGAGCGGTGAGCATGAGCAACGCTCGACATCTTGGCGGTGAGCATGAGCAACGCCAGGAATTCGATATAGTGGTGCGAACGGTGAGCACGAGCGACGGTCGCGCCACTGTAGCGAATGAACTTGAGAACGGTGAGCATGAGCAACGTTCTCGGACTTGATATAGTGGTGCGAACGGTGAGCACGAGCAACGGTCGCACCACTATAGCAAACGAACTTGGGAGCGGGGAGCACGAGCGACGCTCTCAAAAGAAATGAAATGAATGAAATGAAATCTTTAGGTAGCTGCTCTCTTAGTCGATTTCTGAAATTGCTTTAGATGACCCTTCCGGTTTCTGTTTCTCAGACTATATATACCTAACAAGGTATCGTCGTCTCGTGTGTTTTCTTAGATATATCCTTCGAAGTGTAGGAACAGATTTCTCCCTACGAAGGTTGGTAGGCACTTTCAACTTTCGTAGCCGAGCTGGATGTTCATGCTCGTGGTCCGATAGACCATCTTGTTTTTTATATGTTGAGAAGTGATGAAAACTTTGTATATATGTGCGTTATAAACCTTCCATAGAGCTTATACGGAGCAATTTCTCGTGCGAGAGGTGTTTCGATGCGTTTATAGCATTGGTTTGGTATCGAGATATTTAGATGTATGTTATTAATAATGTGTCTTAAAAGGTACTATGAAATTTACTTTTGGAATTTACTTTCTCTGATAAAATTTGAAGGTCTATTGCGCCCTCGTTTATTTTTGGCACATTCTGTCCAATTTGCAACTCATAATGACAATTATTCAGCGAATTAGACGGTACATATTGCTGTTTCAGATCATTGCATATTTCTTAAAGTTAACAATGTTATCAAAATTTTATGACGTATATCTTGCAGAAACAAATGCATACATTTTGAATGTTTACCTTTTTGTTGATATTTAGTAAACTAAGAGATGATATGGTTTAACTTCGGGAAAATTAGAATATTATTTAATAAGTAAGCATTTGCGAAAAAAATATAACAAAATTCACTGGACAGTAGATCCTTTTATGTTTTATGGGGTCCTGAGCTAGCCTGAGGATTGTGCGACCACAAATAATTGTCTCAAGGAATACCTCTATGAAGTCGATAAAGCAATAGACGTTTTTAACTATTCTTTGACTGAATTTAGTAAGGCTACATTGTTTGTGCTTTCTTATAATAAATATAATAAATAACTACTTGATATATATAAATTAATAATACAGTATAATTAAGCTACACTATCGTATTGAGGAAACCTGTAATGACAGTAGTATGATTTTGAAAATTATATTTTGATATTTGTAATTTTCAGCAAGGATTCAATTAAATATGAAGGGTCTTTCAGACCCTAGCAAAACTTTAAAGTTTTCATATCTCTTTATATGGTATAATACATTCAAAGAGCTGACTGTTTCCCTCTGTAGAGACTGCGAGCCAACGTTTAACTATTTATCTCTGATTTATTCGTTTTACAAATAGGCATTGAGTAACAAATTATTTTAGACCTTTTCATGATCGATATAATTATTTAATTTAGAGTTGCTCACTCAATGCATTACCATATTAAGTTTACTGACGTAAAATTTGGACTTCGAACCTAATTAACAAAAGGTTCGTCCTAGGGTTACTAAACCCGTATGACTATGCAGAAACTGTTCCAATGATGTACATTGTTGTGAGGTATAACGTCGATTAAAAGAAAAATGTCTCTTAGCCTTTTTTGGCTGTTAGGTATCGATATTGATTTAGATACATAAAATAATAATGAATTGATGTACTCTTTTTTCTTCTCTTCTCAGACCTGCCTTTTCATACCATACAAATGAGATTTTAATCATAGCAAAGAATACATTCGTAATGTAACGTTATAATTATAAAATGGATAGATAGTTTTCTTTTTATTAGCAAATTCAGGAAAGAGGCATACGACTTGCAGTGAACTTTGTATTATATAAACTCACTTTCTATCTTTGCATTGTATAACAGTAGAATTGAACAACGACATTGTGAAATACAAATTGTAAGAGAATTGGCGATGGAAAAGAGTAACTGCCGAGTTTCTTGCCGGTTCTTCTCGGTAGAATCCACCTTCCGAACGCGGCGGTAGTATATTAAAAATTTATATTCACATTTAGATATTCAGTATAGACGTAATATATTTTTGATACGAGGACGTATCTCAAGTCAGATGGCCGAGCTGTTAGGTGTCAGTGTCGACGGATATGGCATTATACGCTTTAATGTCTTTGCCTTACGATTTTTCTTATTTTTTCTGTGACAGTGACAACCCACACCACTGGTGTGGATTGTGCTGAGATTGCAATATAACAGTATAAAAGGCTGATCTTACAGACACAAGCGGTTCGACCATAGTCATGAACACACGTCCTAATTGCTGCCCGCGTAATTGTGTAAAAGTACCAATGTATAATGTGAATGTAAGTTAGTGAAGTAAAACAAGTAAATAAATGAAGTTACTGAGATCGAGTTGGTTTTAATCCCTACACTAGTTCCGTGCCCCAACACAACCCGGCAGATGCGGTAACGCGTATTTATGACGCCACGCTTCGCAGACCATTGCGTTTCCTTGTAGATTTAAACACAACCTGTTGCATTACCAAGTCTACCATGCATCAAGCATAAAGACATGATTAATTGGAGTAAGCAGACTTATGATGCGGCAGGTCACAGCGGTGTTAACCAGCTCGGCGGCGTGTTTGTAGGAGGGCGGCCGCTGCCGGACTCCACGCGGCAGAAGATCGTCGAGCTGGCGCACTCGGGAGCGCGGCCCTGCGACATCAGCCGCATCCTGCAGGTCTCCAACGGATGCGTCTCCAAGATACTCGGCAGGTCAGTCGCCGCGGCGCATACAGTAAGCCCTCGTTTCAGCACACTGTGCACGCAATACGCAGCGTAGTGCGTGAATACGTGTTCTAACGTTTGCTTGTAAGTATTTCCATTTGTAAAGAAAACACGCACATTCCAACACATGCATCACACACACTCGCAACACAAGCAAGAAAATGCACTCACGCGCGTTCATGCTAATCACGCGCCTACAAATGGATAAACAAGCACATGTATACGCGCGTGGGTGCAAGCGAAACGCTAGATAAGCATAACAAGTCCCGCAGTGCCATGCGTGATTTTGGTTAGTAAGGAGGCGTTTAAGGAGCAGCGCTTTAGGCAAAAACCCTTGACGTCGTTTGTCTCTTTAGACGAGCCTTAAAGTTTAATGTAGACTTCAGAGTCTACCACCAAAATCGAAAACGATCGTTCGTTGAACGGATCGCGTACTTTTGCACCATAAATCGCCCCCATTTGTCCCTTCCGTGTTCGAATATACGAACTAAAATTCATCAAAGTCGATTTTCATTAACTTAATTCATATATTCAAACACGGGAGGGGCAAATGGGAAGCATTTATAGTGAAAAAGTATAGGGGCCCAGAAGCGGCGCTAGATATTTTCATAAACTAACCAAATGTCGCACGAACGCGATCGCGCGTGGCTGCGGGCCGAGGCTGCTATCGGGCACAATGCATGGATGTACAAATA
The DNA here is from genome assembly GCA_031163375.1 of Conogethes punctiferalis. Classification (NCBI taxonomy): domain Eukaryota; kingdom Metazoa; phylum Arthropoda; class Insecta; order Lepidoptera; family Crambidae; genus Conogethes; species Conogethes punctiferalis. Next base: position 5,732,703 of record CM062096.1, on the reverse strand, counting down.
CAAAATATTAATTTAGGTATCGACTGTACATACTGAAGTCCACCTAGTGCAATGCATGTCACTCTACAAAGCAGAAGATAGCTTTTTAGTGCACTGAAACAAAAATATAACGCGTAAAAGTGTTTGTCGAAGGCATATCATATATGACAAGTTATTTCTCCTACTGTTTACAATGTCTAAGAATAAACCCACTTAACTATTTCCACAGGCCCAAATAGCTAAGCAAACCGCAAATGTCAGAGCCGGCAACATTATACTGAACCATCCCAAAAATGCCGTTGGTAACTTATCCCGCATGTAACTAGTCGCGACCACAAGCTCTTGGTCCGAACGAGACCGCATACTGATCGACCACAACCCAAAGACCCCTGGACACAAACATTCTTTCACAAAAACTAGTCCAGCTAGTGTGGAGTTAACCAGCCAAAGAAAATAGACCTTTAAAGTCTTCGCGAGACAACGTTGACGTAGGTCGAAATACTTTGGTGGTAAAGGTTCTAGAAACGTGGCCAGTTTTCCAAGACCTCAGCTGTCTTTCTAAAAGTACTTTGTAATGGATCGGGTTACATTGGTGATGTGTCAGACAGCCAAGGTGACGATGAAGGTTGCTCTTGCCTCTTTTGTGACAGGTAACCTGATAATTTTATTTTTACGTCAAAATTGTCTATTAGTTTTTTATTTGCGGTTAGTTTCTCATGTGTGATTGTCGCAGAAAAGTAACCGGTCAACCTATTTGTGGCTTACCAAATTGTCGACATGTGACGTATGATATAGAGAGACATTTTTATGAAGTTCATCTAGCTACGTAAAGTAAGATAGCCTAATACCCTACATAAATGTAGATAGTAAGTAGGTAGGTAGAATAGGTACCTACCTACATACTCTAATTTCACCTAAGCATTTTATTAGCACACTAGCTGTGCCGGCGGCGTCGCACGCGTGGACATCGGGTTTCAAGAATAACTGACTTCCATAAAATGGTGCCTATATCTTAAATTAGACCTCTAGCAATGCATTGATGAAAACCGCATTCTTTCACTGACCACTCGATCAAACATATAGATAAAAAGTTCTCCCATTTTCCCAACACTTTCCTTCACTGCTCTGCTCCTATTGATTGTAACGTGATGAAAAGTATACTATAACCTGCCCAGGAGTATGAAGAATAATTGTACCAAGTTTCGTTAAAATCCGTTCAGTAGTTTTTGTTTCTATAATGAACATACAGACAGACAGACAGACAGACAGACAGACCAAAATTTTACTGATTGCATTTTTGGCATCAGTATCGATCATTAATCATCCCCTGATAGTTATTTTGAAAATATATTCAACTAGCTTTTGCCCGCGACTTCGTCCGCGTGTTTAAATTTATACATACAAAAGTTTTTCCCCGCTAACTCCCGTTCCCGTGGGAATTTCTCAAAATACAGCCATAACTAAACTTTATATTTACTAAGGTACCTGCATGCCAAATTTCAAGCGTCTAACTTAAGCGGTTTAGATTTTTCATACAAAAGGATTTTCCCGCTAATTCCCGTTCCCGTGGGAATTTCGGGAATTCCTTTCTTAGTGCACCCCTACGGTACCTAAGCTACGTCCCTTCCAAATTTCAAGTGCCTACGTTTAGCCGTTTGGGCTGTGCGTTGATATGTCAGTCAGTCAGTCAGTCAGTCAGTCAGTCAGTCAGTTTCTCCTTTTATATATATAGATGTACAGAATTGACTTCTCTACAGATTTATTATAAGTATAGATTACATTTAAGTTAAGCCTATAATTTGTCACCCTAGACTATCTAGAGCCTAGCGATATCTATCTAGGGCTAAGCTAAGCTATCCAGATACCGCCAGATAAATCTCACGTTTCGTTTGGTGGCAAGTCAGGTCTAAAGTAATTTTAAAGAAATGTGTCCTAAGTAACAATCCTAAGTATCTAATTGCTTTAGTAGTCTGTTGCTACTGCCGTGCACGTTTGTTGCACGTTGAAATTTTTGACCAAAATTTCATTCCTACTGAGACTTTCATACAATATTTCATTTTCCAAAAAGTAAGGGCTAAACGACAAGTGGGATGTTAAAAGGCAACAGCTGTGAGTTAATAATAATATTGCAAGTGACTTCCCTGGAACCGAACCTGACACCCGTCGGCCGCAACCCGACACCAACGGCCACCCTTCGCGGTGCCGGCCCATGATACGGTGTCAACAGTTTTCTGACTTTTGAGTGAGCTTTTTGAAAAGCTTAATTCGAAAGGATGTATTTCCAAATTTTAGGCCGGTGTATCCGAAATACAGATCCGATGTTGCAGATGTACATGGGCGGCGGTTCTCGGCTACCATCCGTGAGTCATCTGCTCGTCTGCCCCATATTTCATTAAAAAAAACACATATTAAATTGTCTCAAGGGGCGTCTGTGTATCTCAGATACACATTATACAAAATTTACCTTGACTATATGTTGGGCCTGTGCGTGGGGAGTCAAAGGACCGGAAGGAGTAATATCTTCCCGAGATATTTAAATGGAAACTACAATCATTTGAATTAAAGACATTCGAAGTTCAACTTACAGGTTATAGGACTGTATTTTGCTAACTATATTTCCAATAAATAAATAAACACCTATATCTGTGATCGCTTATAATAGGCGAGGCCGTAATCTTGGGCTTGAAAGAGATCATATACCATACAGAGGTGTGGCTTCTTTACTTTGTGTGTGTGTGAGCCCCTAAAATAGTTCAAAGAATATCACATTTTTATTGAAGTGAACTGACACGGGCTGATGATGATGATGATGATTGAAGTACAGTAGAACCTCGATAACTCAAACCTCGGTAACTTAAAAACCTCTATAACTTCAAAAAATAATATGTTCCCTTCCCATCAGAGCCCAAAACCTCTCTAACTTAAAATTCGCAACCTCTATAACTTAAATAAATAATTTCTGTATTGCCCTCGGTAACTTAAAGAAATTTTTCCACAACCTCTATAACATAAAATTGTTTGTCAATGAGTCATTTTAAAAGAGTTTGCAAAGAAAAGGTTGCGGAATTTCTTGCTTGCATGTGTTCACTAGTAAAATTGTTAACGTAAACAATACACCTATGTCACCTATTGTTTGCTTTAAGACAACTAGGCCTACTTAAATCATAAGTTTTTGATCACAGTTCTGGAAACATCGCTTTACCTACTGTATGATAAAAGTAACTTAAAATGAGTTCAAAAAGAAAACTAGTAACACTTACATACGCTGATAAATTAAAAGTTATAGAATCAGTGAAAATGGATTGAAAAGGAAAGAAGTTGCGGTTCAGTTTGGGATATATAAGAGTATATTGTTAATCCTCATTAAAAAAGAAGCTGAAATCTTGAAGAAACAAGAATCAGGAGAAAGTCTTCATTGTAATAGACGAAAAATTGTGTAATTCCCAAATTTTACATACCTACTTCTATATTAACCTATCCTTAACATAGACCCTTGATAACTTAAAACCTCGATAACTTAAAAAAAAATGCGTTTCCCTTGGACTTTAACTTATCGAGGTTCTACTGTATATAAAAATATCTTAGTTATCGGCGGATATCTATTTATATGATTTCCAACACAAGAAAATACAAGAAACACAAAATGAAATCTGTGCAAAATAAAAGTACGAATTTAATATAGCAAAACAGTTCAATGTAAGCCTAACAGACCCATCCTAGGGGTGCAGATTCTGTCACGTCACGCGGCAGTCACGCGGTTATCAGCTGACTGTCCCGCCTTTTGCGGCGTCACGCTGACTATCACGCTGGGGACAAACTTATCTGTGAATTTTAACGACACTGCACTTTTGATCGGAGCTAGAGGAAAATAAAATGTTTGGTGAAGTTATGCGTGGTTGTCTTTCATAGTCTGCCCCCCTGTTCAGAATACTACGAAAACGTAATCTAAGTTTCAAATTCAAAAATATCTTTGTTCATGTAGACTTATGCCGGCTGGAAACTCGATAGTAACTCTTATCAATTCCAATTCATCTTTTAATGTTTTCTTACAAGACCCACAAGCTCAATTGGTAGTGACAACTGCCTTCTGAACCAAGGGTTGTTGTGGGTTCGATCCCCAAACAGTACAGACATTTGTGTGCATGAACATGTCTGTTTGTATTGGTCTGGATGTTTTCTATGTATATGTATTTTTTTTTTAAGTATTTAAGTAAGTTTATCAGTTCTCTAGTACCCATACACAAGCTTCGTACCTATTAGTTTGGGGCTAGATCGCGCTGTGTGGCCCAGTGTGGCTTGTGTTGGGTTAATTATTTATTACTTTGTCTTTTTCTAAGATAAATAGTTTTAATTTGTCCCTTAGTGAAAATTGTTCGGTCCAGTCTAATAACTTTGGAACATGCGACGTAAAGATAACAGAAAGATAGATCATAAAGTCCACGATAATGAAGTCGCTGGCACCAGATAGTCTATAATAATAACTCCTTCTCCAATGCTTACCTTGATTACCTTACGCAGTTCTTCTAACACACCTCTCCCCCCAGGTATTACGAGACGGGATCCATCAGGCCGAGAGCCATCGGCGGATCCAAGCCGCGGGTGGCGACGGCCGAAGTGGTCAGCAAGATCGCTCAGTACAAACGCGAGTGCCCCTCCATCTTCGCGTGGGAGATCAGGGATCGCCTCCTGAGCGAAGGAGTCTGCACATCAGATAACATTCCTAGCGTGAGTACATTTGTACTTTGTGAATTTTGTAAAAGTAGACAATGTCATCATCATCATCAGCCTATCGCAGTCCACTGCTGGACATAGGCCTCTCCAGTTGTTTGCCCCTTAGAGTAAACATCTGGAGGATATCCCCTTAATCGCCACGCTGGGCCGGTGGGTTGGCGATCGCAGGGCGTAGCTTCTCGCTCCGGTGAAGCTGCTGCCCGCCATCGGTCTGTGGTATTTAGCTACGTCTTCAATTGTGTTGGTTATACCGCCACCAGTCGGTTGCCAGCGCCTCGCAATGTACCGTGTTCAATTTGCAGGTTTATAAGGGAAAGTGCGACTTACTTCTGAAGTTACAGACCAACATGGCGGTGGCAACTGACAAGTGATTGATTTAGTTACTTGTCCTTTGCTGCAGCGACTTGGGCTTATCTTTCGCTTTCCATCGGCGATGGCCATTATAACTTGCTGTAAATATCATCCATTATGAACGCTTCTGGTTTTTGATGTAACTAGTAGTGGAAACAGCCATTTTCGCGCAAATCGACATTTGCGCGAAAATGGCTGTTAACAACTGAATGTAAGATGGCGATAATTAAGCAAAACGGTGAATTGAAAAAGACTATGTTCATCATTAATTATAAAAACACATTGCCAAAGCTATCATTATTAGAATCTAAAATGTTTTTCGACCTATAGGTAGGTATATTAATTTCATCATAATAGTCTTGGCTCAAGTTTGGTTGCCAATTTACCTAGCTACTTATTAGGTGTCACAATCAGTCATGGTAATCTGTATGGTCACCCCTGTCTCCCTTACAGATTACTATCAACGTTAACTCTAAATCTCAATCAAAAAAATGTACAGAATTTTCCACGACGATATCTTAAAAGATTCGCCAAACGCCTTACAAATGTATGTGCACATAGAAACGTAGCGTAAAACACAATAGCGCCCTATACCCCACTATATCTACGTACTACCTTATCGCCGACACTACATCCCCACCCCTCGTGGCAAAACAATATGACGTTATAACTTTTTTCTTCATTTTTTCCCCTTTTTGAATACGGCCCGCTCCCTACTGGGACATCCTTTAGACGTCGATACGTCTTTCTGTATACAGCGTGATGCTTTAAGAATTGTCAAAGGATTATTTTTGATTAAAAAACAGATGGATTTGACTCAAATAATGTTTATTTGTATAGATTCTTATTAAAAAGCACTTGCAAATCGTTAAAACTACTACCAGTTCGGAATGTTCTTTTTCTCGAAAGAAACTTGGGTAAGTTGCTACATATTTTCAAATTAAGAGTATAAAAAACCATATAACTTTTTAAGACTAAGACTTTATAAAATTATTATGAAAATACTATTATAAAATAATCAGGAACACTAATTCTTCCATGGGCGTAGATTTGTACAAAAAACTGTCATTATGGATGTCAATTTTTAACGGTTAGCCTGAGCTCTCATTGTAAATTTTGACAGTTTAAAGATTAACGCGTAATTTCTTAAATAACGGGTTAAGGATTAACGAGTTAACACCTTGATCTATTACGGGCCACAACGTATACGGATTAGATACAACACCCTTTCGGGAAGAGGCCAAAGTACTTTGACTTAAAATCTCCATTAACGCAAGCAAGACCACTGCTAAAAACTAGCATCACAATAAAAACAAACGACCGAGTTGAAACGGCGAGATCGCACAAAAATTAATGTTTCACTTTACGAGTCGGATTAACGGACACTTAGACACCCTTTTACTATGTCCCTGCACATAAATTAATTAACAAAACACGAGCCATCACCCTGTCTTTGACGTTTAAAAAAGCTCCAAGTACTCACCCAAGATATCGGCGAAAAACACTAAACCGAAACAGAGGGAAATGCTTAAACGAGACGGCTATATAAATTGGTAATGAGTGCGAAAGAGTTGGAATGCTGTCTCTTTTTTCGTCTCTACAGGGGGGAGAGCGGGCGATTTTGACACGGCATGAATAAAGAAAATATGAAGGCTTTTGTTACCGTAAAAATTCCTGTACAGTGGATAAAGTCTTTAAGTTATCAGCGGGGGAGAGTTGGGGCCGCTTATATACCTACATAAACAGGTACGATGTGGGTAGGGTTGCTTCTTTATTAATAGATCGCGGATCTGTGTGGGTGTAATATTATTACTAGTTCTCTGTAAAACTAAGCTTTGATGTAGGTATGTGAAAGTCGAAAGTGTAAACTATAGCATCAATGAAGTCTGTTCATAATCGATATTGAAGTTGAACACTTCAAAAGATATAAATAAAATTCGAATTTTGAATATTCAGATTTTACTTACTACAGAAGTATTTTTTTGAGATGTTCGGGATGTTTGACCATAGTGGTGATCAAATTGGAGATGCCTTTGTCAGACAGTGGACTGCAATAGGCTGTTGCTAATGATGATGAAGGCTTAGATACTCCATAGGTTCATTGTACAATGAGAGGTTATAAGTAACTACGTGCGATCCTTATAAGTAGGTACATAGATGTTCAAACTTCAAACGTACCTACGAAATTCTCCAGCCATCGTCATGCATCAGTTGTGCTAATATAAGTAGTTATTTTGTAAGTAGAACGTAACGAAAACAAATAACTATTATTTTTAAATACATTTAAAGGTATTTTTATTATTAAACCCAATGCTTGTGGGTGTACAAGAAATAAAAAGAATGTAATACCTATTTATTGTCTCAGTCACTGTGAATGAAGAATCAAACAGCTACTTAAATTATAAACAGAAGCTATTTATAGATCGATCAGCGTTATTCAATGGTTAAATTTAACTGTAACACCCTACGGTGCTGTACCAGATTTTCTAATAACCCTTTAAAAGTTTGACGAATAACAATATTTATTTTATCTCACAATTATACACAAAGCTGAACTTATTAATTATAAAATTGAAAATATTTCTAAATGAATGAATGAATGAAAATATCTTTATTCAAGTAGGCTCATGACGAGCACTTATGAATCGTCAAATAATGCAAGTACAAACAATGAATCTACCACCGGATCTTCGTCATCATCAGCATAATTCCTTGTATATTTTTATAGTAGCTCTTTCTTAGCCTGGTGGAAGCCGGCATTTTGCTCCGGCAACGAATAAGTAACCGAAGGTCCAAACACGAAATTACCAATATCACGTACCAGCTTCCATATTTATTTCCCACTCCACTCACACCCCTTTAAACTGATACATCAATATACGCAGATACGCGTACATACGAGTACGTACAAGTACCAGTCGCCTGTTCGAGATACGTAGACGCATATATTGTTTTAAGAGGGCGTTTAGAGGTTGAATATATTAATGTCTGGCGGGCCGTCTGATTTCATTACGCCCGATGAGGAGTGAAAATAATAATAATTATGTACACCTCTTAATGGATGAGGATCGTGAGCGGGTAAATGAATTTAATGGAGCTATTTGATGTGTGCGTTGTCGGTTCGCGGTGGTACACGAGTTTTTATGGTAATTTGCTTTGATAAAGAGTAGGATTATCTTTGAAAAGGCCAGTGTATGTCTAGGTTCTTGCAGCATTTCTATAGATAAGCGTCCACTCACAATTCTAGTACAACTTGCAATGGGAAGGAATACCTATTCAATTACTTATCTACTAATGAATGACTGTTTGCTATTACTCTACGCTACTAATTACTTGATGTCAACTGTACTGTACATACCAGACATTCCAGAATTGCTTTGACTACTATGCTATTTCCCGAAGCACATAAATTCTTGCACGTTTATTTTTGCACTGAGAAACTGACATTATAGTCATCATCAAACCCCCCCTAATGAAAATTGACATTTGGGGTCTTTGCCTTAGCCAACACGTTTGACAGGCAGTTTGGTGACCGCAGAAGGTTTTATCATTGCTGCCCTAATCCTGATCTCACTTTGTCTTTTACGACACCGCGGGATGATATGGGGTGATTTTATTTAAAATCCGAAAACCACAGATAATGTAGGTGGTATCGACTAAATTATTTAAAGCGTCTGTTATTAACAAATACTAATTGTCTGGGGAAAAGCCTTGATTTATTTGAATTTTTTTTTGTGAAATTATTTACTCAAAAACATTTTACTTTAAAATATCATTAATTTTAAAATGGAACAAACATAATACAATAAAACAACACACGATCTACAAGCTAATAATTGAAAAACTAACACACTCCAAAAGCGTATCGTACGACTTAACATCGTAAGCCTTCTAACGATCCTTAACTAAAACTAGTTACGCTCAACCCTAACTGCTATTCACGCTACCCACGCAATCGAATTCGCAATCAATGCCATTGGTAATAAAGTTTAATTTCGGTCACCGTGCGGCGGGAGGGTCAGTAGTTGTCGCAGGGTCATATCGCATAGGAGCATGCGTTCCCGTAGCAAATCACTTCCGGGCCACTAAATCCAGGCCAAATTAATGCATTTAGCACGCTCCCGGCCCTTCGCTGGGGATGACAACTTTATTTCATTGTGTCGCGATATTTTCTTGTCACTTAGCGTCATGACGGGTGCGATGTCATTTTTTTTGGCAGTTGTCGCGGGGAAAGTGGGGTATTTTGTGATATGTAGCAGTAGTGTTGCTGTGACGAATTAATATTGGCAAATGTGAACATAGTATTACGATTTAGTAAGCTCAATTCGGACGCAATTCCTTATTACAATAATTCTTGTATAGAAGGACATCGTATAATATCGAATCACTTTAGTTGCTTGATGATACACCTACAATTAACATTTTTAATTACATTTAAACCGATTTATGTTTAGTCAATTGGCTAGCAATAAAAATAAAAAATAAGCGAGTTCGTGCAGTAGATTTCATTTGTACCTACCTATGATGCTCCCTTAGTCGTCTTCTTTGACACCCAAGGGATAAGGTAGTCTTATTCTGAACTCGGAGACCACACGCACTTCAAACACGAAATCACCAATACCAACTTAGCTTAATTAACGGTTAATCCGAACTGGTTACAATGACAATCGCCCGGGGCGGCCGATGCGACTGACAACAGAATCAACCGCACATGACGAACAACTGGATTCCCGCTTATTTGCTCTCCGAACACTCGATAGCTAAGCCTTAAATCTTTACAATTGTGGTATTAATTTCTCTCCGACACTTCTATGTTTTAGTTACATTTGGTAGTTGGATAAGTTTCGGATTTAAATTTAGAACGTTATGTTCTATTTTCATTTGTTTGAATGGGTGAGGTTTCGTCAAAATTCCTAGTTATTGAAAATGTGTTTTGTGTCGTAACGGATAAGGTTGGTTTTTGCGTGGCGTGTAGGTTTAGGGTAGATGCGTCTATCGGGCACACGCGAGCCACGTGCGCGGCACGCTTCGCCTCCGATAATCTCCTTTGGTGCAGTTCTTTGTTACAATTTGTTGCTATCCGCCGCCCGTGAGATCGCAGATATGACGTAATGATATTTTAAATCGGTGTATTGGACGCTGTATTTATTGACGCGATTATTGCGCCAGATACGATCGCGATTGTTGAGAAATGCAATAAAACACCCCGGTTGGGTTGTTATTGTTTTTTTATTTACTTTGATGTGCCGTGAAAATTTTATTGTTTTGTCAGAACACGTATTAGATAAGTAGCTTTATAGTTTACTGCACCTGCACTTATTTACTCGTACTTAAAGATATACCTACTAGCATTGTGGGAGGTTTAATAAAAGCTGACTGATTACATAGATCTGCCTTCACACATTTTGTAATTTGAGTTGGTTAATTGTCCGTTGACAACGGACAGACGTCCCGTGGGTACAAATAAAACCTACTGCGGTCACCAACCCACCTGCCCAGTGTGGTGGTGACTAACCGCCCAAATGACATTGTCAGGTGTCATTGGGGGAGACCCATTCCCAGTAGTGAACGTGTGCAAGCTGGTGATGATCAATAAATAAATAACCCAAGACATGCCACACAGCGCCACTTAGCATCAAACTAAGCCGAACCTTGTGACTATGGGTACTAGACAAGTAATAAACTTACTTAGACATTTTTTTTGTAAATAAATACCTACATAATATACACTACAGCAAACACCCAGACCAATACAAACAGACATGTACATTCACACAAAAATTTGTACAGTGCGGGGTTCGAATCCACGACCCTTGGTTGAAGGTCACTATCAAATAATCCACTGGGCCAGATGATGACAATGTGGTCTTTATAGACATCTGATTGTCACTTGATCTCAAATTGTTTAACTCAATATGAATTTTATTTATTTTCACCTCACTCGCGTATTCCACTCGATGGGCGATATGGGCCCCCAGACACCTCTCATATGTCCCACTAACTAACGGTCCCCGTGGTCCGTACGAGGGGGTCCACCGAAGCGCAAGTAAGAGCCACGTGCGCGTAAGCTGTAACGTACAATTTCTCCGGCGAGTATTACCGCTCGTAATAAAGAGTTTTGGCGCGTTCGACTGTTTTCGAATTCTTTTTTTGAATGGAGATTATATTTTTGGCACTAAGCCGGTTTGTTATGAACAAGTTTTATTGTACTTGTGATGGTGAACTTCGTACGGTCTTAAAATTTGTGTTATTTAACGTAACACATTACGTGTATTATGTAACTTAAAATTTTACATTTTACTTAAATATGTAAAGCTTTGACCTTAATTCCACTTTGCTTCTTTTCCCACTAAACTTAGCAGAAAGCCTGTTTGTAATGTCTTCGGATTCTGTTGCGCCATCCGTAAAATCAAATTAATTTGTTTACAAATTAGGAACCTTTTTAAAAAAAATGTTTTCAAATTAGAACTTTTTTAGAGTTGAGATGGAATTTTTATCCCATAATAACTCCTTTTTTGTTGTTTAGTTCTATAAATTCAGATTTTTCATTTAGTGCGGTCAATGTATCAGATACTTATTCGTTTTAGTAACTCCTGTGTTTAGCCTAAGATGGCAGTTAGTAAAGAGAGAAATACTTTTGAGGGTTATGACATGGTTGAGGCATTAATGAAATGATGAAATATCAATTAACACACACACACACACAGAGACACACACACACACACTCTCACACACACACACACTTACATAAATTGTCATTTTAAACCAATTGTAGCTTATAAGTTTTTTTTTTTTTGTTATTTGTATACATATGTAATGCCCATCTGTTCGGAGGTGGGCGCTAATATCTGCGACACAGTCGTTGACTAATGCAGCTATTAACGCTTTAATTGTAATGTGTGAAAATGTTATGTTTCAAATAAAGATTTATTATTATTATTATTTATTACTTTTTGTTGAAGCCGACAATTAACAAATTTTTGAGGGAGGAGGGAAAGGTGCCCCAAACATGTATGTTGTTATAACAATTTCATTAAACATAATAATTAACACCTCTGTGCAGGTGCCTTCCTATTCGAAAAATAATAATATAATGATAAGTAAACGTTTATCAAGCTACATCCTACTGTTCAATACTATATATTGTTGTATTGAAACTTGTTCCCCAATGTTAAATAAATAAAATACCAAATAATTGTGTGTATGTGTGCGCGTGTGTATGTGTGGTTAAGTAACAGATTACGCGTGTTGGCACTAATCCGGCACTCGAGCCGTTCCGCGCGAGCTAGCCCGGTACTCCCCCCTGTACAGACACCACAAACAGACAGACAGACAAGTCAAAATGACGATAAATACATACATTCGGAGTGCAAAATCGATCGAAGCGCATGTAGAGAAAATGTCACGTGTTTGTGGGCCAAATTGCTATATTTCCATAAAACTCCATTGGCAGATATCATGTCCCGAGAAGTATACGATGTAGTCAAAGCATGAAGTAAGAGAGGTAGGGCATGCCGAATCTTCGCTCGAATTGAGCCGCCCTTCCGGGGAAGGACCTCCAACCGAATATCGCAGCCAAATGACCTTCGGGTCGTGTTTCTGTCGTTAGGGTTGGGCCGGCATGGCAGTAGCAACTGACAAGTAACTAACCAGTTACTTGCCCATTGTCACAGCGAATTGGGCTTCTCTTTCGCTTTCCATCAGGCGTAGGAAGCCAATATGTCACTAGGGGCGCTGATGTATGGAGAAGCTCGAAGCGAGTGGGGTATTTTATAAAGCTATGTTTTATCTACATCTACACTAATATTATAAAGAGGAAAACTTTGTTGGTTTGGTTGTAATGAATAGGCTCAAAAACTACTGGACCGTTTTTAAAAATTCTTTCACCATTCGAAAGCTACATTATCCACGAGTAACATAGGCACAATTTTATTTTGGAAAAAAAAACTTTACGCGGACGAAGTCGCGGGCGGAAAGCTAGTTATCTATATGGAAATTTAAACATATGGTATATCTAAATAGTCTAAAGATAAATCCATTCGTCGTGACTAAAACAGGTAAAATACTGCTAAATGAAAGTGAAATTTAAAAAAAAATCACGCATCCGTTTTTGAAACACTTTGAATGCCTTACTGACAATTACAAACAATTTAATTATCTAACTTCAGCTGTCTCATTATCATCAATTTTAAATGCAAATGTACCTATAATAATAACAAATTCTCTGAGCTAACATTCAATACTTTTTTTGTGCCCCGTACCGTCCCCACTTGGGGTAAGTATATTAAACTGTGATAACATCCCCGATATCAGATAAGATAGTAATTATAACGAACAAGTTGTACAAGGGGATGAGAGTAGTGGTTATTCTCACATTATTATGATTTGCAACTTTCCATTTTTGTGAAGTATGTAAGTACCTATTTAAATAAAGGCTGTTCTGTGTGCCTAGCACGAACACTTTCGAAAAAGTATGCGTAACGTAACCGTAAACAGGGCTATAATTTTCACTACGTTAACTTACGTAAACGTAGTACCTCTTATGCACGATAGGGGCGCTGTACCAAGTTTCATACAAATGTTTACGGTAACGTTACGCGTACTTTTTCGAAAATGTTCGTGCTAGGCACACTGATCTCAACGGTTCTTATAATTTAGGAGACTATACTGAGAGACTATGGAGCTGACTGTAAAGTGATCGTAGTTGCTACCTAAGAACTATCATAACCTGAAAGTTTTTATTGAGTATTTTTATAAATAAATTATGTAGAGCCAGGAAGTTGCTGGCAATACACCCCCGTGCAGGAGAAAGCGCGTAAAAAAATACAGCTTATAAGTGTATAGAAAAAAAATGTAATCGTAAGCTTATTTTTTATTTTTCTTTGATCAATTGGTAAACTATTCCTTTTGGAATAGTTAACGTACTTTTATATAATAAAAATACGTGTATTACATTAAAATACGTTAAGTACGTAATTTTATATAAAAAAAATTAAGAAAATAAAGTCCCTTTTTTTTCATAACGTATAAAATTAACACGTTTTGCAACATCCCGATTATTCCTTTTGCAACGGACAAGTTACACGACCCTCTTGGTGCACAATTTGGCAACATTTCGGTACAATTTGCGTGCAAGCAACAGCGGCCGAGCCCACAAGGCATTCTTAGGCTCTGCCGCGCGACTGAACATCAAACAACGCTCATAATCAGGCTTAGGCTTTCTTTGATGAGCCGAATTAGCGTCTTGGTGGAATTTAATTTGTTTTCGCTCGGACTAGTTGAGAGTTGAGACTTTGAGACGAAATAGACTGGCGTTGAATGTTCACTCCGGCCGCGGACAGTGGCTTGTTACATTGTTATTTTAATTGGAATCACTATTATGATTTAGATTACAATTTTCGTTATGTTTTTTGACAGAATGGTAACTTAATGTAGCATTCTCCTTGTATTTTTTATTAATTATTACTTAGTTTTTTTTATAGTAGCTCGACATAATGGCTTCCCTACGCCTGATGGAAAGCCAAAGAGAAGCCCAAGTCGCTGAAACAACTGGCAAGTAACTGGTTAGTTACCTGTAAAGTTATTTTAAGTGAATCTTGGCATTATTTATTTATTTGCACACCCAATAAGATAAACAAAGTCAAGCGTTTAAAATTCAACCAACCAATGTCGTTAAAGAGATGGAATTTTGCTCTATTGATGGATTTAAGAGAGTCCGGGAAAGGACCCTATAGGATACCGCAGCCAAATGACCTCCGGGTCGTAATTTTGCTGGTGAGTAGGGTCTCCGGAGCTCGTGGGGGATTAGGGTTAGGCCGGCATGGCAGTGGCAACTGACAGGTAACTAACTAGTTACTTTCCAGTTGTCACAGCGACTTGGGCTTCTCTTTGGCTTTCCATCAGACGTAGGGAAGCCATTATGTCGAGCTACTATAAAAAAAAATACGCATTTTGATCGCGATATTTCTAGTTTAGCCTGCCCGGGCTACCAATAATATCATATTCGACAAATAACGCTCACAAATTCGTTCCTCTATCTGACAGATATCTTCCAAATAAGCTATCAAAGATTCATCAGCAAGTTTCGCAACAGTCGCTAAATGTGATTCCCCTCTGATCCACCCCGGATTCATTATACGAGACATGTTTCGTCCTTTAGGTAACAACACCGCATAAGTCATTTTTTCAACTTTACAGAAGATGAATATATGTGCAGCGTTGCGAGGCCAACCGACTTGCGCGCTGTCACTGCTTTTCGAATTACAGCATCTCCATCCAAAGGCATTAAAATTATCATCATTTTTATCATCAGCCTATCGCAGTCCACTGTTGGACGTAGGCCCCGCCGTGCTGTGCAAGCGGGTTGACGATCGCAAGGCGTAGCTTCTCGCTTATGTGACGCTGCTGTCCGTCATTTGCTGTGGTATTTGGATACGCCTTCAAACGTGATGATTATACCGCCATCAGTCGGTTGCCAGAGTCTCGTTTGTTATTCGGCAGGATTCACCAAGGGCAGGAGAGGATGGCTTGGACTCTTATAGCGAAAAGATGTTAGTCGCTTTCTTACGTCCCCGAAAAGACGAAACGCCCTTACTCAGTTCCATCCAGGCATTGGCTTTTGACTGGCTCGGTAGCTCATTTGGTAGTGACCTCTGCCTTCTGAGCCAATGGTCGTGGGTTCGATTCCCGCACAGTACAAACATTTGTGTTCATAAACATGTCTGTTTGTATTTTTCTGGGTGTTTAGTATGTATTTATTTACAAAAAAAAGTATCTAAGTATCTTTATCAGTTGTCTAGTACCCATAGTACAAGCTTAGTTTGGGGCTAGATTGCGATGTGTGGCCCTGCGTAGCATGTCTTGGGTTATTTATTTATTTTATTTATTGACTACTGGCAAGGTATTAAAATGTGAAAACCGCCAAGTTCCGACTTATGCGGTGTTGTAAGCTAAGGGAGGGTTGCTTTTTGAGCACGGTGCGGCGATGGCTCGATGGCGTTATGGCGTTGTGGCGCTATGGCGCGACCGTGGCGCAATCCCGTTAGCGGACATATGTCGCGCGTTGCTCGTTTAATCCACTATACGCGATTTGCATGCAGGAGTGCTGAGGGACCCTTGCTGTCGCTAATATTATGACGACAGTGTTGCGTTACGGTCTTTTAGCTTTGCAAACATTAAGTGTGACGAACATTGCTATAGCAATTCAATTTCTTATTTATTTTTTAATGTTGTTTTATTTTGTTTTGATTAGTATTAGTCCACATAAGGGCCACTATGTTTTCTTGTTATATTAAAAAATATTAATTTAAACGATACGGTTTTATTGATTGATTTTTTAATATTTAGTTAGACGGTTTGGTCATGTAGAGTTGTGGATGTGGATGAAAGTACGTAGATTAACCAAGAAAATATATAGCGAGAGCGTGAATGGATCTATTGGAAGGGGAAGACATTCCATGACCAAATAGAACGTGTCTAAAACGAGCATGTTGTGTGCCAGGATTGTAGCAAATGGAAGGACGTGGTCTCTGCCTATCCCTCTGGGAGTGACGTTATCTCGTAATATTTAGTTTTGACTAGAATACATCAGAGCTCACTTAGTTTACTCATTACTGTCGAACTTGGTTACCACGCTTCGTCTATAATTTTTGAAGGGACCATTGTATTTAGTCGTTTGTAGAAGGGGCGATTTGTATTTAGTCTTGCAAATCCCTCATTCGCAATATTATGATTATTCTATGAAACTTTTTTGATACAGTGCTAAAAACATCTATGAATTTAATACGAAATTTGAAATTTTGATCAAACGCTTCCACCGTTCAACCTATACTTACTTACTCCTATTTAACTATTAATCACCAAATCCGCTAGCTTTGCGGACATCGCGGGCGGGCGCGGCGGCCAAATGCTAGCCATTCATTACACAATCGGGATTAACATTCCTGGCGAGCCGCGCGTAGGGCGCATAGCACATAGCTGCTCGGACACCGGCTCTAATGCCTCGCCCAGGCCTCCTGGTAAAGTACCAGAATCTGAGGTGTGCTTTACTCACAAGGTTGCTTTTTGAGCACGGTGCTAATATGTATATTTAACTAGCAAACCCGGCGAACTCCGTTTCGCCACCAGATGGCTGTAAAAATTTTTTTTCCCTTAATTTTCATTGCTATAAACCTCACGGAGCCCGAGATCTTTCTAACGAATGCAAAACCGTGGAAATCGGTTCGTGCGTTCTGGAGTTATAGCGTCAGGGAGGAAAACCTGACTTATTTTTATATAGTAGAAGATGATTGTATTGATAGCATTCTATCTTGAAATATGTACTCACAAAGTGAGGAGATTCGGCTAATTTACAAAGCGCTTTTTTAAAGTAAATAATTCAGTAATCCCTAAAATAATGATCATCATCAGGCTTCTAACGTCCACTGCTGGAGATAGGCCATCCCCAATAACGATTGTCATTTGGAGGGATTTGCCTTATTCACACTCGGCAGGCGGATTAGTGATAGCAGTAGGTTTTACTCATTTAAGTTAACAGACTGGCTCGGTGACTCAATTGGTAGTGACCCCTGCCTTCTGAACCAAGGGTCGTGGGTTCGATTCCTACCCGGGACAAACATTCGTGTGATGAACAATTGTGTATGTTCCGTGTCTGGGTGTTTAAATTTGTATTTAAGTATTTATTTGTGGTACCTTCGTTGTTATGATACCCATAACACAAGTGCTTAAGCTACTTACTTTGGGATCGGAGCAATGTATGTTATGTAGTCTGATATTTATTATATTTATTATATTTATTATTTACTAGCTGCTGCCCGCGGCTCTGCCCGCGTGAATATTCGTATAAAACATAGCCTATGTGTTAATCTGATGTACAAACTATATTCCTGTAAAGTTTCATTAAAATCCGTTCAGTAGTTTTTGCGTGAAAGTGGAACAAACATCCATCCATCCATCTATCCAAACAAACTTTCGCGTTTATAATATTAGTAGGAAGTAGGATTATTTCAAGTAGAAATCTCGATTTTATTATCTAAAATGTATTAGTAAGTAGGTATAATTTTAGCAGTTGTTATAGTTTACTAGCTCGCCGAATGATTGACTAGCAGAGAATGCCGTACGGCATTATGTCCGCCATGTGTACCTTCTTCAATAAAGATTAAATAAATAAAGGTATTTTATGTTTCTAACACTAAATACAAGAGTGAATAGTACCTATACAAACATTGCAAAGCGACAGTCAATTTCTGGCAATTAATTAGGCAATCACGAGAAGCATTCCACCCGGGCCGGCCATAGCGCGCATCGCTGCCCAAGACGCTCTGTGCCGTCTTACTCCGTCAATCACATCTACACTACTATGAACTTTACTACACTGTCTTTAGAGCAGATAGTTCAACAACCGAACGTGTCGTAAGGTGTATCTAATAGTGGACAGTGTGTACATAACATCTTGACACATGAAAGCGTAAGATATGTAAGGTAAGACGGTTTCGTGTCGTCTGTATTGTAAACCATCTTAACCAATCTAAGAAAACTCGTTGAGTCTATGAACAGCGGTTGTTTAACATCAGGGTCGAATAAAATAAAAGAGAAACATAATAAAAATTAACTTGCTAACATCTACGTAAGATGCAGAACCAAGAGCTGACGCATTTAAAAAAAAAAAACTCAAAAACTTACGATATCTATCGCCATTAAATTAAAATCTTCCGTTCGAATTTCAAATTGTTCGAAAATAGTAGAATGGTAAAATTTAAAATAACAAATTGAACGAATAAATGAAATGAATAAATGAATGAAAGTGATAGTACTCCCTTATCTCGGAGGTTGCATTTGCATCCGATTTTTTATTAAAATTCTTATCTTCGTAGCACCGTCATGCTACGACGTAGCATCGCATAAACGTTTTACTCAGTAGTTTAAGCTTAATGTTTAAGTTAAATTAATTCATTTTGTTACCGAATCCATATACCTACACTAATATATTGCGATCAACCAAATCGACCATAGCAATCTTTACCCATTAACAAGTTGTTTATCCTTCAAACGTCATTTGATTAAAACCAACGCAATTCCCTTCAGAAATCATTTCAACCATACCATTAACATGCACATTACTGGAACACTCGTCAATTTAAAGCCATTTTACAATAATTTCACAGATGAAACAGTAACTCCGCTCCCCTAAAAGCGAAAGATAGTCGCTCAACCGACAATAATAGGTTTCGATCGACACCATCATACCCTCTCGAGTTAACACATGAATTATGACTTATTACGTATCGCCACAAAGAGTGGGGTACACTCGACATCTAATAGCCCAAATGACATGTCATTGCATTGTCACCTATGCGATTTACGAATGTGTTCGCGGCCTTAGCGAGGGATGACCGGTCGCCGTCTCTCTCGCACTCGGGCGCCGGCGCATCTGTCCCGCTCTAGATATTTATTATAATTTTATGCGGCGTCCACACTATTGTGTATTAAACGACATCCTTGTCGGTTTTGTTGTAGGGAGGGCATTAAATGTAATAACAGTATACTATCGAGATCTCTGATGAATATTAATGCAGTTTTTCTGAGAGAGAGAGATTTAATACGGCGATTACGATGTGTCAGTTGTGTGTAATTACCGCTGCGGTTTCGGTTTTCAATAATTGTATTGTGGTGTTGAAGATTATTGCGACATTGTTATGTTGATTTGGTCTACAAATGATTATTGCCATTGTGTTTCAAAGTTAACTATCTTCCGCTGATCTAATTTTCCACTCCGGTTACGCTTACGAATGTAAGGTTTGTTTTATACAACATTTGACTTAATTATATCTTTAACAAACCGCTCCGGCTGCGCTCGGGTGCAATACTATATGCATATACCTATTATTCTATACTAGTACATTCATTATATAAGCATACATTGGGACATACAGAAAACAATAGCGACTTTGTTTTATACCATGTAATGATGTAAGTTTCGCATTATTTAAGCTGCTTTTACCAAAGAAATCCATTGCCAAGTGTATTATTTGTTGATGTATCATAATGTTCATTATCATCATCATCAGTGGTAATAGGTCCACTGCTGTATTTAATATTCCTGAAAAACTTTTGCATTCGGTCGATTGTAGGTGGCTTGCATCCAACTGTCTACCTATATGTAGCTATCATCTGTCCACGCCTTTAATGAGTATCCTACGCTGTGATAAAATGTTAAAACTGTAACGAAACAGTTCCAAATAATAATTCGTAACAACACATTCGCCAACGTAAATATTAACAACAAAAAATGTGAAATAAAAAGCCGTTAAAAGTTGTCATTCTGATTCATTCGAGCGTTCATCCCCGCTCGCACGCAATAATACACTATTATACTATTTTAATAATAATAATACACGGCATTATTGTCATTAAAATAAAATCATTATTATCGGCGGCCGGCCCGCGAATAAACACAATTGACTTTTGCCATTTGGCTGGCTCTCAAAGATTTAGGTATTTAATTATATTGACCCTACGTTTGTTTTCAATCTACAGTCGGTGGGACATATTTAGGGAGTTCAATAAACTGTAGTGTGAAGTGTTAAACATGAGTTGGTGAAAATATTGACGCAAAACTTATGTTTGAGATTTTTGGGGGCCCGTGTGGGTGTCATTAGAGTCGACTAAGAGACTTGTTGCGATTTTAGCTTCTCAACCGGTGGTCTGTACACTCAAAGACACATCAAAGTGATTTCGGTCCCATTTCGGGTTCTGTCAGGGTATAGCCAGATTACCAGGAAAAGGTATTATAGACGAAAGGTATAACAATTAATAGATGCAGTCTCATCGCTGAAACCTATCTCGTCCAGACATCTTTTAGGTAGAGCCACAGTTAAAAGAACCAGCATGGCGGTAACTGAAAAGTGATTGATCTGGTTCCTGTTCGTTGTCGCAGCGACTTGGGCATCTCTTTCGCTTTTCATCACTCTATGTGATGCTATTCTGCTGAGCTATTATTATCATCATCAGCCTATTGCAGTCCACTGCTGGACATAGGCCTCTCCAGTTGTTCGCCACCTAGGGCAAACTTCCGGAGGAGCTATTATAGGTACAATGGAACCTACTACGGTGACCAACCCTCCTGCCAAGAGTCAGCAAATCCCCCCAAATGACAATTGTCATTGTTGGAGTCTTGAGATATGTCCAGGAATGGACGGTTACAGATGATAATGATGATGAATGGATTAAGCATTAATCCATTCATCAAAATTAAAGAGTTAAATTTTAAAAT
Organism: Conogethes punctiferalis; assembly: GCA_031163375.1. Lineage (NCBI taxonomy): Eukaryota > Metazoa > Arthropoda > Insecta > Lepidoptera > Crambidae > Conogethes > Conogethes punctiferalis. The sequence continues at coordinate 5,711,372 of CM062096.1, read as the reverse complement.
ACATTGCATGCCTTAACGAGCAATGAAGAAAATCGTCAAATCTCAAAAATACTTCCTCACAACTAAACACCGTCACGCATCGATGTACCCACACTCCTCGCGTCTCCGTCACAGCTCACCCCAATCAAAGCCCCGAGTCCCTATCCGTCTCCATAATAAGCGCCAACGTATAAAATAAATCAATATTCAATTTTACGCCAGCCTCCGGTCCGAGGTATTTTTGTCCGGATTTTTATTATTCTGGCGTCACATCTAGTGGAAAATCGCGTCCGTTCGGCTCAGCCGAAGCCAGGAGGAGGCGGGAAATCACACTTATTTATTATTTATTTACGGATGTAACAACGGTACGACCGCCACGCTCGGCGGCGCATACACGAATGGTGTTAGTTGTACTCGGCCAAGTGTTATTTTTTTTTATTTGGAAAAATATGTCAAAATATTCTTTATTTAAATTTGATAATATTTTTCCTTTTTTGTCACGACTGAGCCGGCCAGCTGTAATATTAAGTTATTAAAGACAGCTCTTGTATTTATAAGTTTTTAAACATTTGCGTTCCATTACAATTAAAATTTGGTTAATGACACTAGGAGCGCAACATTTATTATTATGTAACTTAGTAGATACATTATGTACTTACAACTCTGCTGATGACCATGGTTGTTGTAACACAGTTGAAACTTCAAGCTGTAATTATATAATGTACTAAAGTTACATAATAAATTAATCTTGAACCCTTGTTTTGTAAATAATAATAGCATTTTAAAAAAAACGGTCTATCCTGCTCATCGTTAAAAAAATTAGTATTACTTCCGGACTACAAATAGAAGAATTCAAACTTTTCTCAAAACAAAACTGCAAAATCACCCTACTTTCCAATTATATTAAGAATTAATTTGATCTCATTGTAATGGAATATTCAATTAAATATTGGCAAACAATCAACAAAGCGAAAGCCCAATGTTCACACATTCGCTGATGAGAGCGCGCCTAATAAACGGTTGCATATCATTTCACTCAAATGGATGTGAATGGACTAGAGGGCGAAACACCTCAGACTCAAGTTAATATGAGCCATTGTGGCCTTGGGGCCCTACGGTACGCCCCGCCGCGCGACAAGCAAAGACGTATTGACAAACTGCCTATAAGTCAATCAAACAATAGCATTTATGAGCTCCTTACGTTATTGACCCATTTCTTCGGCTGCACAATAGTTGAATCGACAATTCAATTTGAATTTCGAATCGTGGGAATATCTCGAATTAAGAACTTGACTCGTGCTGTCATCGAATGGGCGGGTTAGTTTTATTTTTATTCTAAGGAATGGGCGTGGGCATTAACTTTTGTAGTGGTTTTGTACTTTGAATATTACTCGTATTGTTCTGTTTAATGAATTAATTGTTGAATGTTAAGACCTTCCCTACTTTCTTGGTACTGGACTTTACTTCCAATTGAAATTAATTTTTATTATACTAGTCAAAGGTGTCAGGTCACATCAAATCTTTGCATTTGTGTATTCCCACCATTTTTGACGTTTCTTTTCCACAATGATTCTTAAGTAATACGATAATATTGTTATGTATGTTATGTTACATTAGAACAGTAACTAACAGATTTCGGCTGAACGTATTTATTTTTCATATTAAAAAAATATAATTCTATGCCCTTAGTCATTTGTCATGTTTGCATGTCACCCAAATACCATTTGCGCGTAGGCAGCAAAACAAACACTTCAATCAGCGCATTGAGCCATAATTACGCGCGCAAAAAGTGCAAAAACAAAAGAATCATCAATGAAAATGCGACGCGCGAGGTTAACAGTTGTGCGCTTACCGTGCAAGGCGAAGAACGGTAGGGTTGACGCATTGAAAAAAAAGCAAATAGGTAAGTATACGGTCGAATGAGAAACCTCGTCCGCTTTTAAGTCGGTTAAAAACCACCGCTAGCAGTTAGCTAAAAGTACGACTAAATCTTGAAAACTTCGACTTTGTCAACAAAAAACATTAGAGGTGGTTTTCATTCTTATCCAATACGCATTTCAAGCGTTCGAATCTCGAACGCCTGCGTGATTGAAATTTGACCACACCTTTTTCCTTAATAATTACATTATCATTGTACACTTACGTTATTCTCTTATTTTTTGTAACCAATCGTTGTAAACTAAACATTATACTCAGAATAACTATATTAACTTGAGTAGAGCAAACTACAATAATTACTTGCGTAAATAACGCAACAATCACGACACAACTTTCATTGAAAATCATGAATTTTGACAATTTTTTTTTAGATCAGGGCCTAGGGATACCATACAGCCAAAGTCGTCAAAACAGGTGCCATAGAGTATGACATTTCTGTCCAAATCAGCCTATTATAAAAATTCACTATAGGTACTATAAGTACTTGTTTTACACAAAACAATGTGACATGACTTTAAATCGGTCTTTCAGCAGCGTGCTTCCGATACTAGAGACCAACAGAGCAGTATAAATATACATAAAACAAGGATCAGCTAGCTCTATCTGTGTAGAAGCATTGACCAATGGTGCAAAAAATGCTGAAAGTGGTTTTAATTAGTCAATTAAAGACATCTGAATTAAATAGTGACTATTCTGTGATACAAGCTAAGCATAGTTCAGAAATGGCTTCTTATAAGCTTTCTGTTTGTCTTAAAGGAGCCCACTTTCAGCAGTGGACGAACTAGAACTGTTGATTAATTGATTGATGTTTTCATTCTTGCTTTGTAGATGTAGACAAAAAACTTTCGGCAAATAAAAATTAAAATTATTGTTATTAATAAATAAATACTCACACAGGTTGAGTTTCACAGCCCTACCCCAAAGGAGCCCGAGTCACCCAAAATATTGACTCGTAAAGTGCCTTCACAAAGGACCAGCAGGTTGCCCTTTGTCCGACCCCCCTGCACTTAACAATGCCACGGTAATGCATTGCTTTTTTACTGGGCGCGCATTACGGAGTGCCCGTACCGAGCGAGCGTTGGACTCGCCATTTTTGGTGTTTAAAAACTTATTGTTTGCGCTCACGGGCGTCTAGTGCAATTTTGAGATTTTCGCCTAATAGCTGTTTTCATCTTTTGTCATAGAATATTTTATGCGTAAAAAGGCAAAGTAAAATTGGGTTCCTGCATTTGGAAAGACGTTTGAGAAAGATACTAGGTAACTAGGCATCTTAGAATCAATTCAATAAATCCTTCAATAACTTTTCTAGTACATAGGATTATATTTGAGTTAAAAATCTTCATGCGATGCTTGATGCTTGGTGCTGGATGCTATGTCCAGCAGTGGACTGTGGACAGACTGATGATGACAAATTTATGTGATACCTGTTTTATACCACATATAACAAGCATTTTACGGTAGTCCCTTAGGTGATATTTTGACATTTGACCGCTGCGAAATTAAACATAATAACTTTTAAACTTTCGAAACGAAACTTCGGGTTCAAAAAGGTATGCGCGTTAAATCCTGCTAGTTAGGTATATAAATCAGACATATCTAGAAATCAATTGTCACCTTTCTATAAGTTGTTGTTGTTGGTATTGAACACCGTTATAACAAGAAAAGACATTAGTTTTTTCTATCTGCCTAAACAAACTTAGCTTTTCATACGTTTCGTTTAATTATTCTCTACTTAAAGGTCTGGAAGAGATTGCTTTATGCGATAAGGCTGCCTAATTTGTACTTCGATATGTCTCTGTATCTAGTTTTAAGTCAACTGTTACGTTGCAATAAAGAATATCTATCTATCTATATGGTATAGACCTTCTACGTACTTATTCATGGTATCTTCGTAAGTTATGATCTTTTTAACTTACTAAGGTCAAGACCAGACACTAGTGTCTACTACTAGTAGTAAATCAAAGGAATTTAAGTCTGATGTCTAAACAATGTGATAAAGTGCTAGGTATTAGTTATAGCAAAGAGCCCGATTCCGAAGTAATATTTTACTTAAATCAACCGTATTCATTCGACTATCGCAATAATTAAGTACGCGCAAAATATTTTACTACACCAAAAATAAAAACCCAAAAGAAATCAGAAATGAAATCGATCAATAAAGGCACCCTCTATTTACGTTCCGTTTTACACAGCGCCGCTTACAAGATAGGTCTCCTCGCGAAATAAAAAAAAAACGCTCTCTAAGCTTATTGAAAAGTATTCTCGCCCTGCGTTCACGGCGTCTGAGCAAATATAAGATAATTTTGCCGCTTCACCTCACTCGGTATTTAGGGGGCACCTTTCATACTTTTTACGGTGCCGTTTGACGGTACACAGGGTCGTAATGTAATTTATTTTGTATTCAAAACGCGTCGCGATGCCTGCGTGCCGAGGAACGCTACTCTGATTTGAGGTTATTGAAACGTTTACTCGAAATTGTCGCGATTGTTTTAATAATAAATTGTTCGGTGTTACATTGTTTAAGGCGGGGAATGATTTACGATCGCGGTCAAGTCAATTTATAGTCGACTTTTCCTAAATTGGAGAACTAGCTCTACCTATTTAGCAACATCTCTCTGGTACATACTTATAGCACTTAGGTATATAACAAAACCTTAGTCTGAGACTAGACTTTTGTAAAGAGTCACAGCTCTTAGGTAACTTAACCTTTCTGAGATACTCAAAATAGGCGCATAAAAGTTTTCCCCAAAAACGGTGCGGTCAAACTAACTAAAGACAGATATGAACTTTGCAATAGACAGATAGACTTACTTTATTGCACACCAAACAGTTGACTGATAGCTACACACAAAAATATATTAAGGTACAACTTAGGCAGCGTAATGTAAATCAGCATTTAATTGCAATTTAGGTTAGGGTTCAGGTAGATAGTGTATCTACTCGTAAGTTTCGGGTTGATCGTAAACCTAGACAGTCTACATTCCATATATTAACGACTAGTTTGGTTCAGTGATTTTATTGGTACTTACCTATTGTTCATGACTTAATGAACTAGTTAGAAAAAGAGGTGGAAAATACTAAAAAACGTACCGCCTTTATATCGTACTATTTAATAAAAACCGCATTAAGTTCAAATTAAGCCTAATTCACTGTGAAACGAAAATTGCAAAAAAATTGTTCGAAATAAGTCGGTCGAAAATGCGTCCATTGTGTGAAATACTTTGTCTATGTGCATTAGTATTCGAGTTGAATTCTTGTAAACACATACAAACATTGGTATGGGGCTTAAGGTACAGTCGGTAAGGTAAAATGAGGTATAAGGTGCAATCGGGGAAACAAGTCAGCCGGTGCCGGTGATACGAATGAATCTTAATGCGAGCGGGACGGGTCACGTTGGCTCCATAAAAACGACCGTTTGTTATAATACCGTTTTTTGTAGTTAAAGTTTTGCTATTGTTTTGAATTAATAATAAAATACTTAAGAAAATAGATTTTGTGATTTAGTAATGTAATGTAATATACGAGTAATAACGTTTGATCTGATTACACAAACACAATCACAAATTAGATGATGTTCTAAATTATAATTTCGCGAGTCTATTTATTTTCATCTTTAAGTATTCGATAGAAATATTATTTATTGCACACCTCGTTATAAATGTTGATGTCCTTAAGAACATCTGTGGCTTCCAATTTTTATTTTGATTATATAAAATTACAACTAAATCATAAAATATATTTGATATATGAAAAAGTTTGTTAATTAAGATATAGGTACCTACAAACTTTTTACTTTTTCTCATACAGCCAACTGCAAAATACTGATAATTTTATACCTACGAGCAAATAACCTTACAATATCTAAATTTATTCTGGATGTGTAGATCGCGTAAACATAGACGAAAAACTTGTTAGTGTGCTCATACACACAGATTGTATAATAAAGTGGTACCCACACAAGCACTTTCAACCCGTCCATTTTACACAAATCCATTGCGCGCTCACGGTTGGCAAGCGCCGCGGCCATGTGTGAAAACGTTCCGTATCCAACGCTGGACGGACGGACCGACGAAAAAATAAACTCGGTGCGTCCTGTAAACACTCTTTAATGCGGATCACACGCGCCAATTGACTTGTTTCCATGGCTCTGTATCATTACGCGAAGAAAAAAATATAAACAATATTTTTTTAAATATCTGGCCGGCTGATCACATAGTTTAAAAATAAAATCAAGCACTGTTCAAAATTGGAACAGATTCTTGTTGCAATTAATGATTATAATGCCTTGGGGTATTTACTAGATAAAAATGATTGTTCAAAAATATTTGAATATAACAATTAAAAGGTATACCTACATTAGATTTCCATGAGATTACATATTATATTTCGTAGGTGATAGAAAATGTAAAAGTTTTAATACTTTTACGATTAACTACCCCGTAACTTTCCATCACAGTTTATCATAACTACAATTAATTTATTGAGGAATGATGTAAGCAGAAACCTGCAATGTGATAGAGGGTACGCTTAGGTAGGTTTGTGTGATCCAGAATAAGTACTTTGGACCCGGCTCTCTACATTATCGCTTTCACTTAGAATCAAAACACGCGACCATCAACAGAAATGTTAATCTTACGATAGCTTTTTCCCGTTCGGGATTCGTACCTACGATTCTCCATAGACTAATGAGCCAATCGCCAGTCAATGAATTAATTCACGTCTACTAAGTACAAAACAAAGCGATATAAATAACCCATGATAATTGACAATCACTCATAAAATTAACAAACATTTTAATTGATCCAATTGGCTGACTGCTCCATTGAAGGATGCTTGTTAAAAATTTCCATTTCATTTGTAAGAAAACTCACTCTATATCAACCCTTCTGGAGAATTTTATCTTCTTATTTGTAACTACGCTACGCAACGTTTGACTTTTAATTGTATTTCTTATTAAAATCTTCTAACCGAACAAATCTTCTGGACGATCTTTTCAATTTGTTTGGAAAATGTATTTCTTGAATCATTTTAAAGTTAAAATTAGAAGTGTTTCAATTTACATCCCTTAGCTCTCTTATAGCATTTGGTATTAGGTACATCTAACTACTTACTAACTAATATTTAAGGACTCCTGATAACTTCTAGGAGCTTTTAAATAAGTAGATGTGAGGTAAGTTTGTAGAGATAAGCATAGATTTTACTGAATACATAGAAATCATACTAACAGATCTATTGTAGTACAGTTATATTCATAGATCTAAACAATATCGTCCGAAGATTAGAGATTTGAAAAGTAAATCTCATAGTTAAAAAAGTTAACAACAGCAACAAGCTATGTCAACTATATGTGTTCTATATGTCTAGATATACTACTTATATTTAATACTCTTTCCTCTAAGTTTTTAGTTTTGTGCAATAAAAAATATCTATCTATCAAACAAATACGTTTAAGGCTGTAGGGAGTGATCCCAGACCTCAAAAACTAGACTTATTAAAAAAATAGTGTCATGAGCACAATTCATTCTGTTGGAAAACAATTGAAGGCGCTACTTGACTGTCGTACTCATCGTAATCTCGCGCCTCATTTGCCACTCGTCATCGATACAGCTCGTATCAAAATCATAGACAACCATCGCTACAAAAAAAGAACTTTTTAAAAAAGGCACGTTCTCTTGGCGCGCTTTCTCGGTCCATCGGGCATCCCGTCAGCTGCCAGTCACCGCGCGGGCCGGACCACCGCGAGGCCGCGTATCGAGTTACCATCTATCGTCTTACGGGCTCGCCTTCCTGCCCTACGTCTAAGTTACGCTCTACGTCCGTTTTGGCGCGCTGTCACATGGCAGTGACAGTTGGTACGGCAGACATTTTGGTTTTCCTCCTTTTGTCATTGTACGGGTGGGCTTGCGGGTGAAGGCTGTTTTTTTCGTTGTCTATTATCAATATTGTCATCGACTGATGTCCGATACATCAGTATGAGTTGATACGTGTGATCTAATTTGAACAGGATATCGTTTTAATATTAAAATTGGTACCCAAAGTTAGGTAGTGAACGTATTATTATTATAATACAATAACTTTTATAGTTTGAATCTCATAATTATTCACTCAATATGGGAGAAATCGAAAGTCTGAAACTTAAAATACACATTGCTAAGAAGTTTGATTGCCATTTGGAAAAATATAAATAATACAATGCATAGTCATAAATAAATATCAGACAACATCATATACACGATCCTAAAGTAAGCTTCCCAAAGTAAGCACTTGTGTTACGGAAATTGGTTTTAAATACAGATACATCAAAAACCAATAAGCTACGATGATTAAGGATCGTGGCCCACTCCGCCGACCAAAAAAATTTTTCTGAACCACGTTGTATTATTATTCTTTTTTTAAACTAAAGAAACAACTGTATAAATTACAGTCTCCTAAAGAAAGTTATTTCCTCTCGATAGACAGCGGCTTAGCTGTTCCCCTGACATTATAGAGTCTATAAGCCGTAGTAACTGTTTAACATTAGACGGCATGGCGGTGGCAACTGACAGGTGACTGGTTTGATTGCCTGCAGTCGCAGTGACTTGGGCTTGCCTCTCGTTATCCGTCAGGCGTAGAGAAGCCATTATGCAGTGCTAGTACAAAAAAAGACGGGCCCCTTTGTCGTCTGCCATCCTCATTCCTCAGTAATAAAAAAATTAAAGTTCATATGAAATTAAACATTTATCTATTCCTTCATCAGGTATCCTCAATCAACCGCGTCCTCCGCAACCTAGCAGCGCAGAAAGAAAAATCGAACAGTCAACAGCCCCCTTCAGACTGTTCCACGCCCGTGTACGAGCGGCTCCGACTGCTAGGCGCCCCGGGCGCCGCCCCCGGCTGGCCCCGAGCGCCCTGGCCCACGCAGATCGACGCCAGGACTCCGCCCTACCAGCTCCACAGCCTCAGTCCAGGACCGCAGGCTATTGGGTGCAACGGCGCCGATATAGCTGGGATGAAAAAAGGTTAGTCTTTTTTTTTAAAGAAGCTCGACATAATGGCTTCTCTACGCCTGATGAAAAGCGAAAGAGAAGCCCAAGTCGCTGTGACAACGGGCAAGTAACTACCTTTCAGTTGCCACCGCCATGCCGGCCCAAACCTAACCCCCTACGAGCTCCGGAATACCTCTCTCAAAGTGTCTAGAAGAACAGAATCTGCCAGCTGTAGATCATAGTCATAATCATCAGCCTATCGCAGTCCAGTTCTGGACATATGCCTCTCCAAATTTTCGCCACTTCGGTAAATCATCTGGTGGTTTTGCCCATAAACGCCACGCTGCAGTGGGCGGGTTCGTGGTCGCAGGACGTAACTTCTCACTCCGGCGTTGTTGTAATGTTTAGCTACGCCTTTAATTGTGACGGTTATAGCGTCATCATCATCATTCGGTTGGCAGTTTGTTTCGACATGAGGCAACACAGACAGATGAGTCTGCCTTGGAGCGAAACGATAGGTCGCTTCCTTACATCCCCAACGTCCTCAACGAGCCATGTATTGAATTTCCCTAAACAATTTTCAATTCCCCAAGACTCGCAAAGTGCGTTTCGCCTCCTGAAGGTAGAAGCTAGTGCGAACAAGCAAATTTTCATAGTGAAACTTGGGATTCCTGTTTCGAGAAATACAATCTTCCGATGATGAAGAAGAAAGTAAACCGGTTTATGCCAAAGGGTGTTCTAACAACCAGCTAATTACTTAATATGTTTTTAATTATCTCACTCTGTTATTAGGGCCGAATATACATTTTCACTTAATTGGCAGAATAAGAATCATATACGAGTATAATAAGAATCTCATTTATGTTAGCTACCAATTGCGTTCGTAAAATAAAATACGATTCCCCATTTTAATTTCAAACAAAAGCCCGCCTATTATGGCATACCTCGTTCGCTCGCAAAAAACGCCGAAATACATTTTGCAATCAGATTTATTTCACGGTGAAGTGAATTATAAAACTTGTCATCGTCACACCGCCCGTAATCCTTTTAAGTACACGCATGTACTCACGGCCCAATAACCGACGGCAAATCGTTAAAAAAAAGGTGGTTCGAAAAAAAAATAACAAGCGAGCCAAAAAAGGCAGAATACCGCAACAGCCGGTCACAGTCTGGGAACAACACTTTTTTCGGCGGGCATTTTGATAGTCGATTTGCGGGATACCCCCCACCCCCACCCGGCGGGGCCGACCGCGCTACCGTCAAAAACATTACTCTGCCCATCCGCCTGGAAGATTTAATTTTCATTTTTATCTCAAACATCCCCCTTTGTAGTGGTCTGTACTCTGTATCCAATTAGGTGGCTTTGAGAATTTTTCCCAAAGTACCACATAGCTGCAGACTAGCTTGGAGATATGGAATTTTTAATTTCGATCCCGTACAGATTATAAAAGATTATGGCTGGCTCATAAACATAAAAGGTAAAAGAAACAACCTGCCTGCGAAGTGGTGCGTGGGTTCGCCTTTTATCTAGCAGATACGCGGTTATAATAAGCAACACAAAAACGCTTTTCCGACCGTTTGAAAGTAACCCGAGTAACGAGAGTGTATAATGGTAACGTAATATACAATAAAGAGATTCTTTTAGTAGAGAGGCGTAAAGACCAAGTAAGATAAAACAATGTGGTTTGGATCATATGAACACTTAATTATAGCAGTTGTCAAAATAACCATTACCGCACCACATCATAGTTTTCTGGCACGCCCAATAGTTGACTGGTAGAGATGCCATTAAGGCTAATGCCTTAATAGGAGAGAATTAGCGGACTTAATAGTCCGCCATTTGTACCTTCTTTGTGCAATAAAGATTAAATAAATATATAAATAAGGTCGTCAAACCAATTTAAACTAACATATCATTAACGTAGCTCGTAATATGACTTACTTGACTTATTGTGTACTAGCTGTGCCAGCGGCGTCGCACGCGTGGATAACGGGTTTCAAAAATAAAGGACTTCCATAAAATGGTGCTTAAGTTCTAAGATAGTTTGGTCCTCTTCTTCTTTTCGAGTCAATGGTACTCTGTCTCAAATAGAACCAGGCCAAAACCACGCAACCCAGATATCGCTGTCGGTTCCCTTGCATAGGTCACCCACCGAGCAGTTAAGTAGTGGGGCACAGCTGGCAAGTTAGATAGATTGGTGAAAACCGCATTCAATTCCATGCATTACTTTTAGGGTGATGCGCGTTTAAACAAAAAAAAATTAAAAAAAATCCCGTTTTCCCAACACTTCCCTTCACTGCTTTGCTCCTATTGCTTGTAGCATAATGAAAAGTATATTATAATCTGCCCAGGAGTATGGAGAATGATTGTACGCTTCGTTAAAATCCATCGAGTAGTTTTTGTTTCGATAACGACAGACAGACAAAAATTTTACTGATTGCATTTTTGGCATCAGTATCGATCACTAATCACCGCCTGATTTATTTTGAATATATATTGAAATATATTTGTACAGAATTGAACTCTCTACAGATTTATTAAAAGTATAGATGTGGGTGTGCTCCTGGACGGGGTAGATAAGTATTTAAAGAGCTCATAAATATCCGATGCCGATGAGGATCGAAACCGCGACCTCTGTGTTAAAGGCAGCGTACCACACAGTTATACTGACTGTCGTCCAAGACAGCCATATTGTAACTCTATGACCATATGATTGTGACTCTATGACCATGTCACCTGTCACTAGTCCCCCCACTGGTGCTGGTATCACCCCGCGCCCGCGGAGCGTGAAAGTGCCAGCCGTAACGCGATATCTCGCGCGGAGCAGCGGTCACCGCGATATTTCACCCGGTCACTCGATATCACGCATCACTACACTACATCATACTCGCTGTATGTGTTAAAATTAGTACTGAATAAAAATTACTGGGCGACTTGTATCTCTTGTTTCCTGAGACGTATCTTCAGCTGTTTAAGGCGAGAGTGAATCGGTATTTTTTGGGTAAGCGCGCTCCATCGTTGGCTTGAATAGCAATTAACATGCAATTGTGGACTGGCGCAAAACCACAATGAATAAAAAAATAATGTAAAAGGCTATTTTTACAAAATAGACGGATCGAGAGTCGTCCACCGCCTGTTAGAACTGGGTTACCTAGAGTTTGGATTGGAAAAGCACATTGCTAGTCATTGTTCATCCCTAGGGGTCAAGCCCAGCGTTGCCAGGCGTCCTGATATTGGCAGGATGTCCCGATTTTTATATCAAAATTAAATGTCCAGAGCGGGAGACGCTTATGTCTGCTTATTAGGGGATAAATGGTATGTGCGTGCAGCGTGCTGAGGAAGCACGGTTAGGTGACACAGACAATCGTCAAGAATCTATGGATGCCTGCTGCTCCATTTTTCACTATGTTGTGTTGTGATGCTATGAAAAAACCTTCTGAATATACATTCTTAGTCTTTTTACTATGTCCTAGGAAGGTGTACACTAAGAAAGTTTCAAAATCTGGCAACCCTGGTCAAGCCCCACTTTGGGTATCCATAACATTAACTAATACATAAAGCTAGTACATAGTTGTCAGTGATGTAATTCGCATCTCTATTTAGGGGCTCAAAGCGCGCCCCGGGGCTGCAGCGGTGCTGACATCACTAGGTTCGCTTTGTGAGTTTGATACATTTCGCTTTAAGTACTGGTACAATAGGCTGGTTGAAACGGTTTACTTAATTATGTTAAACCAACATTAGACCATTGGCCTTACTCTTAATTATTCTACCTGAAATACATTTGTATCTTTCGGTAATAGTATTTTTCACAATGGGGATGTTTCCAGGGTCAAAATAATTACAATATATTTAGTATTTTAGATTATAAAAATATATTGGCCACGTATAATTCCTTTTTTCATTTAAACAAAAAATAACAAAGATATAAGGCATCAAAATTTTGGAGTGGGGGTCTTTGAGTTTGACGTCAGTCAGTAGCGAAAAAACTCCCACTCTTTGACGTCACGCGTAATTTTAACGGACTATATCTTTGTAATTTTTGGTCTAATTTACAAATGAAAAATATGTGTCTTTTATTTTTGAACAATCTAAAAGGCGGACTAATTACATTTTTTACTGCAACGGGCCTATTGTCATTGAGGGAAGCCTATGTCTATCAGTGAACGTTTACAGGCTGAAGATGATTTTTTCCTGAGAGAAGGTTCGGTAGAGGCATATACGAGTATAATGAATAGCATAAGACCATGTGTACCTTGTCCAGTGTCCCTCTTTACCATTGGTCGAGCGGTATAAGGCAAGGAGACACCGATTTAAGGTGCAGGTTCCAAAAACTCGCACAAAGCGCTTTGCCTCTACATTCAACGTGCGACGGATAAGCTATGGAACTCGTTGCCAAAGTCCGTGTTTCTCGATAGATATAGTCTTCAGATTTGCAAGACGCGAGTGAATCGGTTTCTTGTCGATCGTGTTCCATAATAAGCTCTAACGTTATTTAATCAATCAGGCGAGCTGGCGTCAAGCCCATTTAAAAAAAATTAGTCACTTTGCTTCTTTGGTACCTTTTTTTTCTGTGGACATTAGCTAGAGCAATTTTTAGATAAAGTATAGCCTATAGAAGACCCAACAACTATTGTCACATAGAAGCGAGATGCGGGTAATGTCAGACATTAATTTGTTACTAACTTTGGTACAAAACGCTAGATGGATTCCGATATAGAAACTCTTTTTTTGTGCTCCATTACCAAACCATTGCTAGTCCAGTAACTTAGTAAAAACTAAAATCGAGTTCAAAATAGACCGCGAGCTTCCTTTGAAACGCCCGAAATAAAACGCAGACCTCTAAAATTCGGCAAACCGATCGCTCAGTGGAGCGTACGAAGCCGGAGGTCAAGCCGAAAAGGACTTTCCCTGAGACAAACACGCAAGGTCAAAGGCCGACAACTGTATAAATCCATTAAGCGGCGTAAACTAAATAAAACGTATAGAAGGGAGCCCACTGTCTTGATAAATGCTGTAGAAGCAAGACGGCTATACTAAACGGACGCGAGTGGAAGCGAGAGGGAACACCGTCTGGTCGCACCAGATAAGGCGAAGAAAAATGTCACAGGATATATTATACGCAGGGTCCTGGATAAATGGTTATTATGGGGTTCGCTAGCACTAAATTAGTGAGATGTATGGCGTGTTGAATATTTATTCCGTGTGCGCTTGAGTAATGGCGCCGTTTGTGACACAATGAATGTGCCGATTCATTTGCACCTAGTGTTTGTTTTTGCGAGTTTTCCTGTGGTGTTGTAATGTGGGTAGATGTGTGAATCAATGGTAATAAATTGGGTTGAAAGTTTGGCCCCGACCCCAATTGGTTCAAATCTGTCGAACGTCTGAAATTTTGGAAACTGTACGATAAGATAAGATAAGATAAGATAAGATAAAATAAGATAAGATAAGATAAGATAAGATAAGATATTCTTTATTGCACAAACATAAACATCCACAGGAAAGAGTATACAAACATATAGTAGGTACAATGTAGGCGGTCTTATCGCTGGGAGCGATCTCTTCCAGACAACCTTCAGGTAGAGGACAATTGCTAAAGAAAAGGGGAAGGCAGTGCAACTGTTACAAGTAAGATAAAAGTATATATATATTACGTACATAAAATAAACATTACAATATATACACAAATACATATTTAAAATAGACATAATAACTAGATACATATAGATATATATATATATATATATATATATATAAATATTATAATAATTATAAATATACTAGATCATGTTATAATAATAAATAACTAATTGGCACAATAAACAGCTTAAAGAAAGGAAAAGGAATTTAGTATTCGTATATAGACGATTTTAGTATTCGTTCAGGAGTTTTTTTCAATAAGTTTTAGGTAGGTATATCTATTTAAAAATGTTGTCTATGAAAGTTTTATTGTAGGTTACTGTATTATTACATCAGCCAACAAAAGTATCTACATTGTTTTTAAACAAATCATCACTTGCAGTTTGCACAACTTCTCACTCTTCAGAAAATTGCATTTCCTCCAGCTGAAAGTTGTCTAGAAGAGATCGTTTATTAGTCGAGACCATCTGTAGTGCCTTTTGCTGTAATTGTTGCATTTTTGTGCAATAAAGAACATTTAAGTATTTATCTATTATCAAATTAATCCGATTTCACACCTAAATAAACTAACTGAAAAATCTTCCCAAATTCGTTGCAGCGATACGCTAAACCCATTAGCCGAATCCCGACCGCGATCCCAAAGTATTCATTTAATACTTCCCCTCGAACCCTCATTTCGTAAAACGCTCCACTAATCAATTTAACCCTTTCATAATCAAACCGCGACGAATAATCCAGAACACGGCAGATCTAGCACTAAGACGACACCGAAATAGAAGGGCGTAGGTACACGCTATACCTAAACACGTCAGATCAAAGGGCCACCGCCGCTTTGAAAGCCGCATCCGACGGCATACACACGCAAACATATTATTATATACTATGTACAGGGCGATTCAGAAAGGATATGTACTGTACGGGGGACGGGTATGTATGGTAGATATCACACTCAAACTCGCATGAAACTTCAAAGGGATTCCTACGGAGGCATTATTTGGTATTCTAATTATTATATTAATGATAATGTTTATGGATTTCGGATTTAGTTAACTGTGAATGGGAAATTTCAAAGCCTACCCGTCATGCATTAAAATATGCATTTTTTATACTTCATTGGTTTTACTTACAATTCTTACGATATTAAAGCGCAAACGATTCGTAGGTACCTATGTTCCGGATGCAAATGCCTGTCGGATCAACTCAGAGACAATTTTTGGATACCTGTAAACTTCGGATATATATCAGATAGAAAATTTGTATAATATCAAACAGCTCTAGTTAAAAGTTGTCCGTGATTGTGGCCAAATGCTTTCTTAGAACTTAATAAAATAGGCTAAATAGTCTCTTTGACAATTTACTACCATTGACTACAATTGTCAATTATATCTGTTAAGGGCAGCGCAGACGGCACACTTTTTGTGCGATAGAGTCTGCGTCTGAGACATTTAAAAAGAGCATCTAGGTCTGCCGACAGAATGATCGTAGATGTGCGTCTGTGAAATATCCGCGACAGATTTTTGCGCGTCGTGTGCGTTACTGCATATAATTGCAAAAAAAGTGCGTCATGAACAGTCTGTCGTCTGGGCTACCCCTAATGCGGAATAAATAAAGGAGAACTCCTGTAGGTAAATGTGTCTTTGTGTACATTAAGAATATCTATCTGATTTTCATCAACATCACCATGTATAAAGACAGCTGGTCGTGAAGCCTGCATGTATTAGAATAGACACATAAGTAGGTTAATTTTAACCCAGCAAGGTAGAACTATTTTTATACCGACAATAGATATTTTTAGTTAACCACGTAAGTGAAACTAGTATCATAGGAATAAGTATGAAAAGGATTTGGACTTTAAGTAAAACGATTGAAGGCTAAATAGGACTAAATGTAGGACATGACGATGTTGGCGCAAAACAAGAGGTTTAGTTGCCCGTTCTTGCCCCGTGCCATTAAGTCATGGAATGTCCTTACAGCTCATGTGTTTCCTTCCTCTTACAATCTTGGATTCTTTAGGCGGGGCGTGAAACGGTATGTCAATGGGCCTTCAGGGTGAGAGCGACAGGCGCAATGGGTTTGTTCTATAATGCCTGTCGACCTAACTTTTAGACCACACGACAGCTCACCATCAGGTGGGGCGAGGTCATTCTGAAAGCTCTTCTTATATAAAAAAAGCATCGCAGGGCTCTTCACTCCGGCGAAACTGCTGCCCGTCATCAGCCTGTGGTATTTACCTACGCCTTAAGCGATCGCCACGCTGGGCAGGCGGGTTGGTGATCGTAGATCGTAGCTTCTCGCTCCGATGACGCTCCTGCCCGTCATCGGCCCGTGGTATTTAGATACGTTCATTCGACCGATTGCCACAGTTTGCTTTCACCAGGATGCAGGTGAGTGTGGTATGAAGCGAAAAGATGATGGGTCGCTCCCATACATTCCAAACTGTTCATCAAAAAGGTTAAGGGATAAATATCCCAGCGTATCTCGTCTCATAAAGGGAGCGGAGCGCTTATTGCCGCACATAATCACGGGTAACTACGAATACGCACCGCCCTTTAGCGAACATTTCATGTTTTATAATCCTGTTTCATGCGTTATTGGCTTTCGGTAGGGTTGTCTGCTTTGTGAACGGTTTAAAGCGAAGGTTTAATTGTTCTAAGTTTAGCAATCGTAGTTTGAATGGCTATTTATGGATCGTTCTCTCAATTTGTCACGAATTGTCTCCGAATGAGATTCAACGGGACAAGTAAGTTTTTTTACTTGTTCCGTTCCGGTCAATCTTCATCTTTAATCATCATCAGCCCGTGTTATCTTTAATGCCAGCCTTTAATTCCACCAAACCTACAGTTCACTACAGTCCTCGACAATATGTTTAATATCGTACTCTTGACGTAACTTCAAATGAACCGTATTTAGATGTATCTTTTAACTTGTTCTAAGACCTTCATTACAGAGAGACAGGATGTTACGGTGGGCAACGCGCGTGATATCCTTGGTGTTGCAGGCGTCTATAGACTGCGGTAACCGCTTAACAGGCTTGCTTGCCACTTTAATGGTATAAAAAAAATATTGTGTCTCACTCCCGGCCCGAGAACTGGCATAAAAGAGACATACGGAGGTAAAAATCGTTTATGCGCGCTTTACGCTTACGCTTTTTCAAACTTACGCCTGGTCTTAGTGCCAGCCCTACGCCCTTTGTACAACCCGTCCGCGCGATGCAAGCGCGTTCCCAACGCGTAATTAGACGCGGCGAGTTTACGCGCCCCGCGAAAATAAGCGAATTGATTGGAAATTGATTTGTGATTGCTGCACCTACACTCGTGGCAAATCAAACGAATGTTATGATTGGAGACTGCATACCTAACGATTTGATGCAGATATCAGTATAGCGACATCTATATCCAAATCGATACAACAGAATGACTAGTTCCGCTAACTAACAACAGATGGCGATGTACCTTCCGCGGCAAGTAACCTCCATACATTGAGAAATTGCTCCGTACATGTTCAATGGAAGACCTACACAACGCACATACAAAGTTTTCTCATCGCGCCTCAGTAGATCTAGGGGTGAGAGCCCACCGCTTCCTAGTCCGATGATGATGACAAGGCCACCTTGGCTTTCATCTAGCCATTTAGGAAAAACTAACACACGGTAAACAAACCAAGACATACCAGTTTCCTGATATTCCCTTAGTCGTCTTCTACGACACCCACTGTATGAGATGGAGTGGTCCCGACTAATCTAACAATACCGACTAATCTAACAATAGCGTAAGAACGATAAAATAAAATAAATAAATAAAATAAAATAATTTATTTCTGCAAATAGATTCACGAGTAATACTTTTGCACGTCAAACTTTTGTTTTCCCTACTAGCACTTCGACGTGATAAGGATGAGGCCTGAGGAGAAGAAATGCCGCAAGAAACTCATCAGTTTGCCTTTTTTTTCAAAAATATATACATAATTATCATACTTTTGATGTCATACATTAATACAATATTTGTTAAGTGCAGGCAAGCAGCTCTTTATGTCCAAGTAATATTATCGTCTAGGAAGTCTAGAATATCCTTTTTTCATTAGACATGACTTAATCTAATTCATCTAAACAGCAGGCCCGTAGGTATTCAGTATAATGACATGTAAACGGACGGGGGTGGCTGAGAGTTTCGTGTTTTACTCGCGTAATCCGGTTACACGCGTTATTGGGCCGGCCTTTGTGCTGCCCGCGCGGGCGAATACGGTGCGCTTTTAGAGCCCCCATTAAAATTAAGCTGGACATATTTAAATTTTTATATTACAGTTTGAAGCGGGTAGTGGGTGAGGGCTTTTTTTCGTTTTAATAAGCGTTTTTAGCACCTGCCTTTCGCGTGTACAACCTAGAGTTTTTTCTAGAGCCAATTATTACTTGGTCTGATACAATGTCATGCATCGGACTCCACGTTAAGTCGTCTGTCTTGCGACTGATCTTTCTCCGGTCGTGTCGAGGGCACCTACGTTTGTGCATTTTAGTATCTCCTACATACTTCTTTTATAGTAGCCCGACATAATGGCTTCCCTATGCCTGATGCAAAGCGAAAGAGAAGCCCAAGTCGCTGTGACAACGGGCTACCCCACGAGCTCCAGCGACCCTAATCACCGACAGAAACATGACCCGGAGGTCCTCTGGCTGCAGTATTCTATAGGGTGGAGGTCCTTCCCCGCACGGGCGGCTCAATTCGAGCGCAGATTCTCTATGTCCTACCTCTCTTAAACTTTATTAGTCTCCTTAAAAATTGCCTGTGTTGGCCGAAATTTTACAATTAGAATTCCAATGTCATTCCTGAATAACAAACTTAGGTAACACTTAAGACCTAAATACCAGCCGAAAATACACAAATAAAACACGATAACATTCAATATATCTAAAATTCAGTCCTACTTTTTGCATTCTAGAGCATGAATGTGATTTATTAACAATAGTAATTGCTCATCGGATTAATACAATGTCCTTTCAAATGGCTACAGTATAATGGTGCAATGAGGTTTTGTTCGGTTTTAGCCCAAACTGTACTGTATCATTGCGCAGTTTACAGAATATAAAAAAATGCGTTTGCTTTCCACACCTGATCCATTTTCTACTAGAGTGAGCAATGTTAAGGAGGCCAGCACGATATACTTGGATTACATATAAAGTTGAGCACTTTGTTCCTTTACTGTCATAATCCAGGGCCAGATCAGGCTCTGGAGTCTGGACCAACATTAATTCCGATTATACGGTCTATGTTCTACGCCAACAGATTCGTAAAAGAATAAAGCCTTCAGATATTTGATGAAAGTACCGAACAACTGGAGAAGCCTATGTCCAACAGTGGACTGCAATATGCTATGACTTTATATTATCTTCAGCCATAGTACAAGCTTTGGCTTAGTTTGCGACTAGATGGCGCTGTAGCCCAGGGTGGCATGTCTTGGTTTTTTTTTATTTTTTTTTATTTTTTTTTTTATAGTGACTCGACATAATGGCTTCCCTACGCCTGATGGAAAGCGAAAGAGAAGCCCAAGTCGCTGTGACAACGGGCAAGTAACTGGTCAGTTACCTGTCAGTTGCCACCGCCATGCCGGCCCAACCCTAACCCCCCACGAGCTCCGGAAACCCTACTCACCGGCAGAAACACGACCCAGAGGTCATTTGACTGCGGTATTCTATAGGGTGGAGGTCCTTCCCCGGACGGGCGGCTCAATTCGAGCGAAGATTCGCTATGCCCTACCTCTTATTTACATACAAAAGCAACGGAGTCACCGTATGTTCGCGAACGGCTAGTACCGGAAGGGTTGCGTATGTAATGAAGGCGGCTCTAATTGCTATTTTGGCCGCGTGTGCGCCCGTCCCGCGCCGGGACTCGGAGCGGGACTCTTTCATCCACCTAGGGTTGTCAATTGACGACCATAGTACCACGTCAATCATAATTGAAGAGATAAAAGCTTGTTTGTCACTAAATTCGTGGCTCAATCTTGTAAGGTGCTTGATTGCAAAGTCACGTCAGTTCGTCGGTCAGTCAGCTCCCACGTCAATTCAACTTATTCCTGTCCAATACGCGGTCCATATGTATTTTTCAGCGAGAGAAATAGGCTAGAATACGCGTAGAATAGAACTTACATGCGGTCATCGTTGTTTCAACGCATGAAAAACTATATGCTGTGATTATTTCAAAATAATACGTGATCGCAGTTCAGATGAACTACGGCATAGAAGATGGATAGTTATAGTAAGAATAGAATAGAATATATAGAATAAATAGATTTATTTACCATAAAGATAAGTTCTGCCTGCTTAATAAAAATAAGATCGCAAGAGACAGAAAAATCTATTGGCTAATTTATTCTCTGTCATCTGTCTAATCCAAGGGTAATAGGTTCAATTACATAGTATTTAAATATAAAATGGCACCTTCGTTGTTCTGATATCCATAACACAAGGGCTCAGCTTCCGAGATTCTAAGAAAATATATATAGAAGAAGCGGAAATATGTACAAAACATCTGGATTAGGTAACTGACCTATCAAAACTACTGGATTGTAAGTCTTTTGCACCTTTTATTCTGATGAGGAAATATCCTAAAAGCATTTAATGAAGAACAAAACCAGCTCTTTTAAAGCCAGCAACCCTACTAACTCCTGCACTAGACAGACAAAATTGCTGCCCAATTTGAGACCTTATCTTCCAAGACATACGTCCTATAGTCCAGTTTGTACCGTGCCCCGAGCGAGATCCCACTGTTTGCACAATTACAGGGGATGTAATATGTTACGGTTAGCTCACAGATTTAATGCGACGTTTATGAGTGATTCTTGTTAACATTCTCCCTCATTCGATGGGTAGTTTATTTGGTTTTAGATTTCAAATTACATAAACTAATCATAACTTTCTGCCTATCTCGCTATACCTCCGTTTTCTTTCCACTTATGGATAAAATTGTTGTAAAATGCAGTAAGGACAAGAATATTTTATTAATGTTGAACGTCACAACATAGAGGATAAGTAGGTACTACTCGTATTACACACATTATGTATTATTATAAACACAATAAAAACTAAAAATACACACATTATACCTACGTAAAAACATATGCATAAACATAAATTCAAAAATTAAAAAAAAAAGTTGACCAAAAGCTGGATTATGACGCCCAACATAGTCGTAATTTCAACGTGTTCCTACCAATCGCAATACCTATGTAAAACTAAAGACATGCACAAATAATTTACATGGTAAGCAGAAATTATTACTTTCATTTTTTTCGTCGTTGTCCAGTACCTACCTATAGTAAGTACAAGCTTCGGCTTAGTTTGGGGGGCGATGTGTGGCCCAGCGTGGCCTGTCTTGCGTTATTTATTATTATTATTTTGGACTGCTCAGCCAATGTTAACAAAAATAACAATCCTTCATCATCATCATCAGCCTATTGCAATCCACTGCTGGGCCTCTCCAGTTATTCGCCACTTAGGGCAAACATCTGGTGGATGCCCACGCTGGGCAGGCGGGTTAGCGACCAATCCTTATTATGATGTAGACTGGATTGTGAGAGCGTCATTATCACCTTGAAAATGTCCACTGCTGGACATAGACCTAACCCCCCAGACCTAAGACCCCAATGACAATTGTTATTTGGGAGGATTTGCCTTAGTCACCGCGCTTGGCAGGCGGGTTGGTGACCGCAGTAGGTTTATTTGTAGGTACGCTGCCCGTCTCCTGATATTCCCTAAGTCGTCTTCTAAGACACGTAGGTACGGGATGAGATGGGATGGTCCTATTCTAAATCCAGAAACCACCCTGAAATATATGCTATACGCATGCATATCTCACTAGCACATACTTTCTATCTTAACATTACTCAAGAGAACAGCCAACTTTGTCTATGATATTGCAATAAATACGTTGAGAAATACTCATAAATATATCAATAATACTTATCACACAATAAATATAGTATCTATATGGAACTTCGTATCAGTACGGCTGGTTATACCACGAGTGAGCAAGACAAACAATCCACCCGTTTCACACGACACGCGACATGTTTCCACAGATATGCGAATTCAATTTGCATGAAAAAAAGTCCAGTCATTTGTTTATGGCTATATCCGCCACATAAGTGCAGGCCGCCGTAACACATGCAAATGTACAGACAGCGCAGGGAGATACAGTGAGGCAATGAGGGTGTTCCGATAGATGGCGTTATGTAGCCCTGCGGTCCAGCTATCATGTGATCAGTCAGTTGCTGTGTAAATTTCAGTGCCATGATGTCAAACCACATGGATTTCATTTTCCAGAAAATCCTCATTTTACTGCTTTTAGGTATAGCAGCTCTGCCCACATGTATATTCTTATAAATCATAGCATATGTATTAATCTAATGTATGAGCTAAATTAGTGTAAAGTTTCATTAAAATCCGTTCTGTAGTTTTTGCGTGAAAGGGTAACAAATATACATCTATCCATCCAAACAAACTTTCGCATTTATAATATTAGTAGAACAGGATGATTATATAATATTAGTAGGATAATATGCAAATGTGACAGTGTTCCGCTTCCCCATCTGTTCGATGATGACAGAATTCCCCTGGCCAAGATCAAGACTGTTAGTCCTAGCAATATCTCTTCCAGCACTTTCAGAAGTCAATAAATTTATGAAATGACGAATCTTTTAACTTGAATAACTTCGTTGATGCCAATCATGCCATGATGGCTTTGATGCCATAATAATTATTGCTATAAATGATTAGTTCTAAACACTTGTACTATTTTCTTCGTTGGTCGTCACTTTGAATAAAAGCCCAAATATGTATTATTTCTTGTTGCCAAATTGAATTTAAGGCATAACAACCAAATACGACTAAGTCTAAACTGACAGGAAACGGGCAGCAGTGTTTACCTGCTACGGTCACCAACCCACCTTCTCAGTGTGACAAAGGCAAATCCCACAAATCAATTTTCAGTCAGACCTGTGTCTAAAACTGGACATTTGCAGGCTGACGATGAATCAAACATGACAAGTATTTTTCAAATTCGAATCCAAGATGCCCCACCGTTACCCACTTAACTGTGGCAGACGGGAAAAAACGGCGGGCGCGCGGGGGCGGGCGGGGAGGAGCAGGGCGGCGCATTACTCACGCCCCGCCGCCCCGCCCACGTAAACAACATATAATTATTGTGTGCCCACACATATGCCGCGCGCCCGTACAGGTACGTTTGGGCCACTGGCGGGAGACGGGTTAAATAAAAGTAGACTAATAATTTGAAAGGATATAGTGCCACTCCGTTTATCCGGATTGTAAATTGATTGATATATAGGTAGGTACACGTTCGGTCGCTACAGGCGGGAGACGGGTTAAATAAAAATCCATACTAATATGATAAATGGCAAAGTGTGTCTGTCTGTATGTATGTCTTTCCTTCACGGCAAAACGGGGAGACGAATTGAATTGACGTGATTTTTTAAGAGGAGATTGTTGAAGGGAAGGAGAGTAACATAGGCTACTTCTTGCCCCTTTCTAACCCCCCACTTCCCTGAAATGGGGGGTGGAATTTTGTATGGAGCATTCACCCCGAATTTAATGCGAGCGAAGCCGCGGGCAAAAGCTAGTAGATTATAAAACTATATATTATAAATCTAGCCCCAAACTAAGCCGAAGCTTGTACTGTGGGTACTAGACAACTAATTATCTTACTTAGATAGTTTTTTTATTTAATAAATACATTAGTATAAATACAGGGTTTACACTGGAGAACTTGGAGACTCTTCCAAAGTGATAAATGTGTACCCCCCCCCCCCCCCCGTAACTTCTCAAATATGGGCATGATAAAACTGAAAAAATATCTGATGTGTATTACTTGCAAAGTACTAACGAAAATTGTTTAAATGAAATACAAACATTAGTTTTTTTAACCGTCATAAATCAAATTACCTAATTTTTTTCATTCAGTCAGTGGTACGGAACCCTACGCGAGTCCGACTCGCACTTGGCCGGTTTTTTTTAAGCTGCCAAGTAGATACAAGAAGAATAAAATATTCATACCGTCAGGAATCCGAAATGCGCAGAGCGAAGCATCGGTTACCTGCCTGCTAAATAGCCGCTGCGTGACTTGAATTTAAGTTAACATTCATACGAAATACGGCCTTTGAGTTTTTAATACAACATAGTACCCGCATTTGAGACATAAGAAAAATAAATAAATAACCCAAGACATGCCCACGCTGGGCCACACAGCGCCATCTAGCCCCAAACTAAGCCGTAAGTGGGCGACCCTTATTGTCCTCAATAATGCCCTTATATCTCGTATCATGGCCAAAAGTCGGACCCGAGCTTCGAAGCGAAAAGCTTAAGCGGTTTTGTAGCTACGACGTAAAAAATCTATACGTCTTCTAAAGGACCGTGGGAAAAATGTACCTTAACAAGGTACTTTGAACTTCGATTTAGACCAATGAAATATTCCAATCCGACTATCTTATCTATGACGTTTACAATTCCTCCCGGTTTTTAAGTGTAGGCTTAAATCTCATCTCCTATGTCTCTAATTCTTTCGTGTTTATGTCTATATGTATTTGTATACATTGACGTATTTGTCTACCCATCTTTTCAGTGAAACTGGTTCTCTCTACCTGAAGGATGTCTGGTAAAACCGCCTGAATTGAACTTTCTTTTGCGTGCAATGTGTTTTTTTGTGCAATTTTTTTATAGTAACTCGACATAATGGCTTCTCTACGCCTGATGGAAAGCGAAAGAGAAGCCCAAGTCGCTGTGAGAACTGACAAGTAACTGACAGTTGCCACTGCCATGCCGGCCCAACCCTAACCCCCCACGAGCTCCGGAAATCCTACTCACCGGCAGAAACACGACCCGGAGGTCATTTGGCTGCGGTATTCTATAGGGTGGAGGTCCTTCCCCGGACGGCCAGCTCAATTCGAGCGAAGATTCGCTATCCTCTTACTAAACATATATTATCATTATCCTATTAAAGATATATCACAGTATTACCTAATAGAAGGTCCTTTCTTATAATTCTAACAGAAGTGAAAAACAACGACCCCGTCAACAAATTACTCAACCCATCTACACACATGAGACGATGCTCCTATAAATTTTACTGAACGAAAAACTTTCCATAGATAGATATCAACAAACTTCACAAATAAGTAGGTATACCTGATCCCTCACAAAATGGCCGTACGTGACCAGACTCCCAATGAGCCGTTATTCATACGAACCGCAGTTTGAATGTTTGTGTCCGCTGAAAAACACTCAATTGAAATAAATTCTTTTGTACTTTATTAGTCGAGAGAGAAAAGTTTACACAATTTTCTCAAAAGAATTGCTATAAGATTATAATTATTGTTTGATACGCGACTCAATGATAGTACCTACTGTTATTATGTACCTACCTAATTTTAACTGTCGAAAACCAACCAATATTTTTTTTATGTTTGACTAACATGATAGGATCTTAAGAGGACATCGTAATGTTGTAATGTCTTTATTTGCACTGTATTCTTGTCACTTTGTTTTGTTTTTAAGTCTTAATTATGTAGGGATGACGTTTTTATTATTGTTTTTTTCTGATAGCATATGAAAATATTAAGAAAATTAACTTTTATTTATTACTAGGTATTTGTAGATTTTTCAATGTACAACCGGCAGATTCGAATATTCAAATACATACATTGCGGGATTAAGAATTACGATTATAGGATTTCGCTACTTGTATACGTCATTAGGCAAATGTACCTAAAGTATAAAACTAATTAAATCTCCATTTTGTTTCAAAAATATACTTTCCTTAATAATTATACAATTCCTACTTTACACTTAACGCGTGGTTACAAGTTGCGTAGTTCCTTACATATTACCCCTAGCTTGTTACCCTAAAACTTTAGGAACCTTTGATATACTCTGTATACGAAACCCATTTCCCTACCATAAGTTATCGACGAAATAGGTACCTAACGGATGGTATAAGACTCCTGCTACCCTAAAGAGGGGAAGGAAAGGCACAAGGGAGCGGGCGAATACATGTTGCGATAAGAAACGGCGTTTGTTTATGGTTAGGATGCCATCTTTGGCGCGATGGCGGGAAAAGTGCAAAAACGACATGGCAGCCATGACAGTTTTCGTAGATAACGTCGTGATATTTTGACACTAATCTTCTTACTTTGTTTCATGTTCATGTAACCAAAGAAGTTGGTTTAAGGACCTCGGTAGCGCAGTGAAGAGTTCTCGCTAATAGCGCGGGAATCTTCGTTTGATTTCCGGTCTGGTTAATTTAGAAAATGTTCTCTTCTAAATTATCTATGGTCTGGGTATTCTGAGAGGCTCTCCAAGTCGTCATTTGGTACCTCATAGTATAAGGGAAAACCTTAGTTTGAAACCAGGTCGGTGTGACTTGTCTGGAATATTAATTGTATTATTATTAGTCCATTGCTAAAATAACAATTACATTTGAAACGTCATATTGGTTAAAATGGCAATATTTTTAATAAATTAAAAAACATTTTGTAAAAAGCTTTCGTGATACACTGCGTTCAATACTAAAATATTAAATGACTAATTTAAGTATGATTTTAAATCATGATTATGACCAGAAATAAATAAATAAGAAAACAATTTTATTGGAAAATATGCAAGTACCTATTAGAGAATAAAGGGCACAATAGGTATACCTATTGTACATTTATTAATTTTATATATCCTAACAAATGAACAAGAATCAAATCGACTATGACCACGAACGATCAATGAAAAGTCAACACGAGTTCTATTTTTACATTTCTAGCTTCCAAATAGAAACAAGCATCTCCGTTAATTTCGCGAAATGTTTTCGCCCACGTCCCCAGACGTTGAGTGACGGTAAATACACAGACAGACATGTCTATTATCTGATACGGATCTGTACTCGCGCCTTCATGAAACATTAATGTTCTGCCGGCTGACAGATGGGCTTCTGATACCAAATGCGCTTTACCGTCCACCGCCTGGCTTGACACGGAAAATTGGACCTTATACTGAATGGATACGGCGCAATAGCCGACGATACGCGTGGTCTGTTTGTGGGCATATTTTAGGATTGTATTTCGAGGTGTCATGTTCGCTGCGGTGACAAGAGACGCTGATACAGCAGTACGTATAATATAGTAGATCATATTTTGGAACGGTTTTCGTGTAAACATGGCATAAATTATGCACTTTTACCATCACTAATTACGAGTAAAATGATTATATGTCAATTTCACTAAATGTATGTCTGGTTTAAATCCACACAAATAAATATACATATAAGTATTTATGTTTTAGCTAAATCACAAACTACGTTGCTTACATGGCAACCTCCAAGTTCGTGTTCCCTTTGCTTGTACTGGTGTTTATAATGTTAAATATTCTAATTAAAAAATGTACTTATCAGAATAAGAGCTCACGTCAAAAGGTCGCAAAAGACAGTTTATTCCAAAATTCCAAGAGCATCAAGCCAAATTAGTAATTTGTATTTTTAAAATTACATAAAATAACCTTCATTGCCCCAACTGAGAGACAAACTATGAACCCTGTGCCGTTAAAGCTAACGCCTTACTTACCACCGAGGTACAAGCACGAAAGAGTTAACTTCATTAACTACATTACATTCTTTACTGATTCTATGCATGTAAAAATGAGAGTAAAACGCCGTAGATTCACTTAAACATAACAAAAAACAGCATGAATTTTAAGTTCAATCTCTATCAGTGCCAAAGACAAAGCATCTTAAAAATATTCAAGACAGAGACGGCCAGTGTTCCCGTCTCGCTCTGCCCCGCGTCGCGGATGATAAGATGCAGCATTTTATAAATTTCCCGGCGCATAAACTACGGCGGCCCTCGGAGGGGCTGAGGAAACACTGCCGGCACTCCGTAGTGGGTAACTTTTGTACGAGACCGTTCATATTACATCATTCACCGACAGGCTCGGTGGCTCATTTGGTAGTGACCTCTGCCCTCTGAGCCAAGGGTCGTGGGTTCGATTCCCGCACAGTACAAACATTTGTGTTCATGAACATGTCTGTTTGTATTGGTCTGGGTGTTTTCTATGTATAATATGTATTTATTTACAAAAAAAAAATGTATCTAAGTAAGTTTATCAGTTGTCTAGTACCCATAGTTCAAGCTTCGGCTTAGTTTGGGGCTAGGTGGCGCTGTGTGGCCCAGCGTGGCATGTCTTGGGTTATTTATTTATTTATTTACCTAAATCAATAAAAGCCCTTCAAAATGCAACATTTGAAAAGAAGCTAAAAGCCATCCTTCTAGAAAATCCGTTTTATAGTTTAAAAGAGTACTTTCGAACAAAAATGCCAGACAAAAAATATTAATTATATTAATATTTTCATTTCATTTCTAGTTTTTAAGCATTTACAAATTTGTATGTTACACAACGCATTGAAAAGGTTAATTTGTAGTACACCAATACCATCTAGAACCACACAATTTATTGTTGTACCTAATTATATTTTGTTACAAATTTGAGTGAATAAATGAATATAAATATTTTGAAGTCTTGAAGGCATGGCAGTTGTCTAAAACAAGGAACTTTTTATGCTTCCACGAGGAACCTGTTCGTAGTGACATTTTAAAATAACTAGCTGTGCCGGCGGCGTCGCACGCGTGGATATCGGGTTTCAAAAATAACGGACTCCCATAAAATGGTACCTAAATTTTAAGTAAAACTTCTAGCAACACATTGGTGAATTGGCGCATTTAATTCCATGCAGTAGTTTTCCCGTGATGCGCGTTCAAACATAGAGATAAAAATTTCTCCCGTTTTCCCTACACTTCCCTTCACTGCTCTGCTCCTATTGATTGTACCGTGATTAAAAGTATACTATAACCTGCCCAGGAGTATAAAGTATAATTGTACCAAGTTTCGTCAAAATCCGTCGAGTAGTTTTTGTTTCTATAAAGAACATACAGACAGACAAAAATTTTACTGATTACATTTTTGGCATCAGTATCGATTACTAATCACCCCCTAATAGTTATTTTGAAAATATAGATACAGAATTGACCTCTCTACAGATTTATTATAAGTATAGATAATAAATAACCCAAGACATGCCACGCTGGGCCACACAGCGCCAGCTAGTACCAAAGTAAGCCTAGCATGGATTCGATTTTAAATCAAAATCAATAAGAAATAATAAGTCATATATAAAATATAAAGTCATATATAAATTACTAAAGTACTATAAGTTATTTATGTTAAATTGTATGATGTCTATGTAATCCTAAATTCATTAAAACGAATTAAATTCAAGAGTTACCATCGAGACTCAGAGCTAATCAGCCAAATATGCCTGAGAAAAATTGCTTACAACGACAATAATTGAACCGAATTCCGAAGGCTAGTGTGCATGTTTCTTACGGCACGTATAATACTCGTATTGAAATTATGCAACCTTTTTTCGAAAATTCCGATGTACAATTAAGTATAGATCTATTTATAGACCTCCTACCTAAAACACAAATGGACAAAACCACAATTGAAACTAAAACCGCAGTGCTACGTCGTAGCATTTAACCTGTTTTGTAGCACTTCTTGCTACGAAAATGCTACAAACAACTACGGGCGAACGTTGAAGTTCTTTAAACGGCACTGATTTAAGTCCCACGTTACACGCGTATGTAGGTAGGTACGCGACCTATAAATTTTTATAGCACTACCAGGTTACCTACTACAAAAATCATCGTCTCGGCACTAACAGCTGTTAACAGCCACAAAAACGGCTGATAACAGAGATACGGCCGACATAAACTGTAACGGCGAAACACCGAAGGCTGTAAAATTATTTTCCTTGACATTAATTTCGGCTAATTCAATACTCTTATCGGGCAGGTAGGGCGCGACGAACTAAAGTGCGTTGTCAAAACCGGCACTCCATTATTGGGCATACATTTTTAGGCGATATGGCCCCACCCGGCAGGGTTACGTGGTAGGCCGGCCCGTTATCGTCAGTTTCTGCATGAACGCGCGCGTTACGGCCCCCCCCCCCCTCCCCCCACACCGCCCCGCGCATCTCCCCTCCGCCCCCGCCCCCGCCCGAGACGCCGACGCGGGGATCTTGACACTTGAGCTTAATTTATTCGCGGGAGTTAGCTCTTGTAACTGAGAATTGTGTTTGAGATAGGGATATCGGAGTTACTATGCCGTTTGTTCTTGCGTAAAATAAAAGTGGGAGCGCTAGATTTATGGATTCTCACGTCATCTCTGTCTGGAACTTGAAGCAAACTCTTTATGATTATCCACTCATATATTCGTAAGCACTTTCACGTAACTGATATGATATTTGCTAAATATTGAATAGGAGTTAGTTGATGGTAGGTAAGGTTAAGTGAATGCCTTGCTCTCTTTTATAAACTTTTACCTGTCCAGGTTTAAAGTTTAAAAGTTTCAAAATATAAGAAGTAAGAAATTTTTATTACTATTATTTTTATTACTAAGGACATCACAACAACACATCGACAAAACATATAGTACAAACGTGAACAAACGATACAGGAAAAAAAAATAATATTAAAAAAGTACTCAAAACCAAAGACCGGACATGATGTTGTTGCGCCGTCCACAGTAAAAGGACCTCACTCAGCATATAACCATGGCCCGCGATGGAGCCACGGCGCTGGTTTTCAGTAAGTCCTGCAGAGTGAGGCCCGATATCATAGTCTTGTCTCGAGTATAAGGCAAAATATCGTAAGAAAACTAATGCATTACGCTTACTTTAAATGTAAGAACCATGGTCTAACTTCTGAATGTCAAATTTCTGCTCATTGGACTGTTGTACAATGAGCAGAAATTTGAATAAGATTTCCCCTATATTTTTAAAAGTAGGTATAGCAGATAATAAATATTGCCTAGTTATGCGGTGTAACAACCACATAAAAACCATATCTTCCGTATCTCCGGTTTGAGTCATAAATAAACAAAATATATGAATTTATATGACAAAATTCTGTTTGAATTTTTCATGTTTATTTGATAATTTACTTGTAAATTGTCTTTTTATTTGTAAATTGTCTTTCACTAACAATATCAGAAAGAAAATCCAAGTAGGCAAAAATCATTCTTCAATCAATTTAAATTTTCAAGCATCTACTCGGCGCGGTCAGTGTATCCCGAGCGACAAAGCGCGCGTCGCGGCATAAATACGACTGCCGCAACACGACCAGATTATAATTGTTTCATCCTCTCAATGCCAGCGATATAGCACAAATATCAATACACCGCAGTTGACGTAGCCGCAAAAACGAAATGAAATAAATACTTGCTTCATTAGACATACCTACATACTCACCTCTGAATTAGTCTTCGTCCAATAAACTAAATGGGAAATGTTTCGGAAATTCTTTTAGCAAAATACATTTACAATAATATATGCGAATAAGGTATATCTATATATCTGTTTTTGCAGTGACACCCCTTGCAAGAGTGAAAACATGGATACCATAGCAAATTAACAGTGTGCCTAGCACGAACATTTTCGAAAAAGTATGCGTAACGTTACCGTAAACATTTGTATGAAACTTGGTAGTACCTCTTACGCACGATAGGGGCGCTGTACCAAGTTTCATACAAATGTTTACGGACACGTTACGCATACTTTTTCGAAAATGTTCGTGCTAGGCACACTGATGGGACAGACAGCTTTTATGGCAATAAACACTCCTAATTTGTACTAAGTACAATTATTTATGCCTATCCTATTTCCTGTACTTTTTTACAATGGAGAAGCCCAAGATTTCAAACAATGAAAGAGGCTTAGGTCCAAAAGTTGACTGCGAAGGGCTGATGATGTTGATTTTTTTACAATGAAGAATCTGCATCTACATAATCTATTTACGCTCGTCCCGTTTACCAACCAACCAACGTTTATAAACCAACGGCGTAGCTCATAACAATAGTATTTTTTAAATAACCAAAAAACATGATATGAAATACAATAATATCTACTTAGGTAAGTATCAACACAGCCTAGTCGGTGTAGTAGGTAGGTACAGTCCATCGGATAAATACGAGTAGGACGACAAACCGCAGCGGTGCCACGCCACCGGATTATAATTGTTTTATCCTCTCTGCACCGCGGACGGGCGCGGGCGGAGTCCCACAAACTTGCTAATATATCTTTATCCATAACTTGTAACAAGCATTAATAAATCGTTAGCACAAATGAAAATGGCTACGGTCGGATTGGGAAAGTCGTTTCTATCTTGAACTATAGAAACTTTATAGTTAGGTAGTATTTTTCATTGTTTACTAAATTCTATGTCCCTCTATAGTGTCTAACTAAAACTTAATATTACTAAGTAAAATTAGTTTTATTGGTCTGTAGAGATTAAGTCTGCGTAATCGACGGAACCAATGGTTCATTAGATCGTGTTAACTCAATCCTGAATACGATAGAAACTACTTGAAGTAGTAGGAACTAGACGTATCTGAATGTGAAGCCTATATATACGCACCTGTACAACGTAAGACATTACGATGTGTAGTTTAATGGTCGAAGTTCTACCCAAAGGAAAACTTAAAACCGTTTTTTTAGTTTAATTTGGCAAAAAGTAAAGTAGGAATGTAAAGTGGTCCAAAACAAAACTGCGGGTCTTGTCCCGGTTATCATCAAGTACCTACATAATATATATGATATCTGCACATAAGAGTCTGGATACCCAGTTTATATATGGGATTGCCCAGGATTATCCTGGGCACCAACTACCTATCATTCATAAAAATGATCAATATTTGCTTTAACGGTAGGTAACAAGATGGACTATAGTTCATTCGCGTTAAGAAAATAGTGACTCATCACCGACTGCCGGCCACTAGCCAATTAAACGCGAATGAACTATAATAAATTATTGAGATAGATTTTAGGTAAGTCAAACTGCATCTGTGCTTAAGTTTTAATAAATATGAAAAGAAAACTAAACATTGTATAAAATTCAATTTAAGATTACTACCAATCCGCTGTCGTGACAGCCAAATAACCAGTTAATAAAATATATACTATTCAACTCACCGAGACCGTCGTCGTAGGTAGGGACTGCCTCGATGCCGAACAGCTAGACTTCTCGCACACCGGTGACACCACCTTTAGACAAACAGCCAACTAATCTCAATTCAAGTTGAACAATAACTCGAACCGTTATCAGTGCGGAACGGCGGCTCGCCGCGTCCGAGATTAAAATCGCAACTCGAATAAATCCACCGCTATCGAGTTATTTGGGCAATTAATTATTACTTGTGCTCACTCGCCGCCCAACTTTGGCGAGGGGAGCGGGTGATGTTCGCGAAATTATTTCGTGCTAAGTAGGTACCATTCTTCTTCTGTTTAACAGCAGACGGAGAAAAAGGCGTATAAAAGGCTGAAAAAATATTCGTGTTTGTTCTGTGTCTGTTTATTAGGATTGTACATTTAAGATACAGATCTAATACCTAGGTGGGCATGCATTTACATGAAGCTACGAGTAGATCGAAGCTAGAATTTGGTGTTTCCAACGATCGTCTTTTCCGCGTACGCGCAATATCTGGAAAGAGCCGCAGAATTTCCTGGTCAGTACGATCCTGCTCCTGCTCTGATGGGATGTAGCGGCCGATCATCTTTTCGCTCCAAGCCAACCTCACCTGCCCGTGGTGCATTCTGCCAAATAACAAACGAGGTGCTAAATAGCACAGACCGATGATGGTCGACGACTGTGATCAAGGCTTAGAAATCTTGCGTCGCAGAGGGAGACATTGTTTAACGTCAGACTCTGCAATATACTATTTAATATGCAATATTGTTCCATTTTCGCAGGGGAGGAGCCGCTAGAGGGCCTGGAGGGGCTGCACTCCGACGAGACGGGCTCCGGCGACAACTCCAACGCGGGCTCCAGCGGCGCCGACGACGACGCCGCGCGCCTGCGCCTCAAGCGCAAGCTGCAGCGCAACCGCACCAGCTTCACCAACGAGCAGATCGACAGCCTCGAGAGAGGTCAGTGCGTCCTAACGTAGATTCCAACGTCGCTTTACAACAGGCGAGCTTACCTATACCCTAGCCACCCATCAAATTACTTATTTAAAAGTACACGTTTGTTCTGGCGAACCTTTCAACGGACGGGACGAAGGCCCTTTAATAAAAGTCGTGCATAAGCTGTCGTGGTGAAAAATATAATAGTGCTGTCAGAACTCCTAATCGTTGCCTGCCGCGATTTCGTTTGTGGATTTTTTGGACAGTTGCGTGGCACACACCGACCTACTGAAATATTCTAAAGGTAAATCTTAGGTAGGTTCTGTCCGAATTTAGGCCACGGCACGGCGACTTGCGAAGTAGGTACCTAGATACGCAAAAGATTTAAATGTTCACAAGTGTGTGCGCAAACATAGGTGTTCCTTTATTCTCATAATCAGATGGGAAGATAATGACACGACCGGAGAGAAATCAGACGCAGTACTAAGTCGAAAAATTGAAAAAAAGCGTTTTGGTGGCACCGCCCGACCTTTTTCTCCACGTTTTTCTCAGTCCATTATAAATAACATTTTAACTTATTATTTTCAGAATTCGAAAGGACCCACTACCCAGACGTGTTCGCCCGGGAGAGACTCGCCGCTAAAATAGGCCTCCCTGAAGCCAGAATACAGGTAGGCTTACCTAATTTGGCCGTTCGATCCCTTGTTTGATATTTGATGCTACGTTTATAAATTATGTCATTTCATTAGAAAGTTACCATATTATTACCTATGTAAATATTATCAATAGATTGGAGTAAAATAAAAAAGCTATTTTATATTTGCTATTAAAATAATACATAGCATTGGATTTTTTTTTTATTAAATAAAAGAAAATTAGATACTCGTTGTCCGTCTACAAAATTGGTTCTTGTGGCTATATCGAATAGCTACTGTGAAAATGTGTATAATACCTACTGTAATAGGTTAGGCGTTTAGGGTTATGCTTTGTTTATTAATTTGATTTTGTTTCGTTTGAGTTTTTTATTACTATTAATCCAACAATATTTCACGAATTATTGCTTAAATGAAATTTACATTTTTTAAAACATATTTGAAAAATAAGCTATGAATCAAATAGGCTTTGATTAAAAGTTGCTTCTGCAAACTGCTAACTCCACATGTAATTTCATATTTAATCAATAATGTTCAATTCTTAAGCCAAATAGTAATAGAAAACTTTAACCTAGTAACCTGCTAGGCCTGTTGTGTTAACCTAACCCGACGTTAAGGTGTGGTTCTCTAATCGTCGCGCGAAGTGGCGCCGGGAAGAGAAGATCCGCGCGCAGCGGCGCAGCCCCGAGTGTGCGTACGCGCCGCCGCCGCCGCACCAGCCGCCGCACGCCGCGCACCCCGCGCACCCGGCGCACCCCGCGCACCCCGCGCACGCGACGCACCCCGCCCCGCCCTCGCACCAGGCCTACCAGCCGCCGCTCAACGTTGATACATACAGGTAATTATTACAACTTAATAACATGGTACAAACCGACAAGGACGTTTTGGCACGTGCGTGACCGAAATCGGTACTAAACGCGGCCTGCAAAACGTCACTTTTGACGTCGATTTTAGACTTTTTAAAGTTCACAGTAACGCCCATGTCAATGTCATCCATGTGCCAAAACATCCTTGTTGAATAGGCATGTTCCTACGAAAAGTGAAAGTATAATTATCCCGGAGGATAGTATACCTACCTATCTCGGAAGCTATCGTGCTCGGGCACCGCGATCCGATGGATCATCTTGGTTGGTCTATACTATACCTAGGTGATGCTAAGTCATGACGAAAACTTCGCATGCGCGTTGTAGGTCTTCCATAGAACTTATATGGAGCATTTGCTCAATGTACGGAGATTGCTTGTGGAAGAAACATCTCCATCCGTTGTTGGTAGGAGGAACTAGCAATGTGGAGATAAATTTCGCTACATGCGTTATGGACACCCAATCGTGGTAGCATTTTCGCGACTAAAACGCCTATATGTAAAAGCGGTAAAAGCGCTTACTATCTTGTGCTTGGATTATTCCCACTATCCCCACTAGGGATAAGCTTTTTTTTTTATAAAAAGAGGGTTCAGGATGACCTAACTAGAGTCAGGTGGACCTGATGGTAAGCGTGAGGTCCAAATCTTAGGTCGACAGGCATAATAAGACAAAACGGACAAACCCACCGCGCCTGTTTGGCAGAAATGGCGCTATTTCCTTGTTGAATTTCCCAATTTCGGCATGAGACTACGCCGCCGACAAAGTTGAATCCGACCTAAAAAGATAAACTTAGTACAATATTTGTTTCACTTACTTCCAGTCCCTTGACCCCCATGGGCTACGGCGGGGGCATGGTGTCGGAGGCGCCGGTGTGCGAGACCACCGACTCGGAGCTGTGCAAGGGCGGCTTCCTGGGCTACCCGCGCTACGAGCTGGGCTACCGCCAGGCGCCGCACCCCTACGCCAACCACCACGGCTACCAGCATGAGCCAGCCTCGCCACCCCCAGGTACATACAAGATCATTCACATCACATCACATCATCAGCCTATTGCAGTCCACTGCTGGACATAGGCCTCTCCAGTTGTTCGCCACTTTGGGCAAACATCTGGAGGATATAGCCATAATCGCCACGCTTAGCAGGCGGGTTGGCGATCGCAGGGCGTAGCTTCTCGCTCCAGTGACGCTGCTGCCCGTCATCGGTCTGTGGTATTTGGCTACGCCTTCAATTATGATGGTTATACCGCCACCGGTCGGTTGCCAGCGCCTCGTTTGTTATTCGGCAGGATTCACTACGGGCAGGTGAGATTGGCTTGGAGCGAAAAGATGATTGGCGGCTCCCTTACATCCCCAAAATCATTATAAATCTTCAAATGCCTGGATGTAAGGGAGCGGCTTATCATCTTTGCTCTCCAAGCCAACCTCACCGAGGC
Source organism: Conogethes punctiferalis (assembly GCA_031163375.1). NCBI lineage: Eukaryota > Metazoa > Arthropoda > Insecta > Lepidoptera > Crambidae > Conogethes > Conogethes punctiferalis. The sequence continues at coordinate 5,673,907 of CM062096.1, read as the reverse complement.
GATAGCAACCGACCGGTGGCGGTATAACCATCACAATTGAAGGCGTAGCGTAATACCACAGACCGATGACGGGCAGCAGCGTTACCGGAGCGAGAAGCTCGCCAACCCGCCTATCCAGCGTGGCGATTATGAGTATATCCTCCAAATGTTTGCCTTAAGTGGCAAACAACTGGAGAGGCCTATGTCTGGCAGTGGACTGCAATAAGCCGATGATGAGGATGAAATATCGGCGTTTCAAGTCAACAGTATGGTGTACCAATCAATATCTGTCTAAATAAATAAATAACCCAAGACATGCCACGCTGGGCCACACAGCGCCACCTAGCCCCAAACTAAGCCGAAGCTTGTACTATGGGTACTAGACAACTGATAAAACCTACTTAGATACATTTTTTTTGTTAATAAAAATACATATTATACATAGAAAACACCCAGACCAATACAAACAGACATGTTCATGAACACAAATGTTTGTACTGTGCGGGAATCGAACCCACGACCCTTGTCTCAGAGGGCAGAGGTCACTACCAAATGAGCCACCGAGCCTGACAATATTTTACCATAGTTTTAAGTCAACGGTATGGCGTTCCAATCAATATATGTCTAACAGTATTTCAAATGTTTCAGAGCTAGGGGGCCTTCTCGGCGCGGGCGTGTCGGTGCCGCTCGCGGTGCCGGGGCAGGACTCGCAGCAGTACTGGTCGAGGCTGCAGTGACCCTGGTGGAGCTAGTTTCGTTGCCTCCCACTCTTCACACACAACCAGGTTACCATATAGAAGCGGTCATGCGACGGGATTCAGCAAGTTTTTATTTATTCCACATAGAAGACTATTACAATACGCAGGACCGGATTTTAGAGGGCCTTAACAAGAAGGGGCCTCAGCCCCTATAGAGATTACATCTTAAAGAGCAACCTTTTACGTATGGTGTATGAGATGAGTACCGATACTAAGGTTTTATGTAGGTACAGGTAACTTATGTGATTTTATTATTCTATTTATAGTTATTGCATTTAATTCAGTCCGATAGCTAGTAGGGTTCACTCGACCCTTCAAATCTGGCCCTACCAAAATGCAATGCTATAAAACGTTTTATGTTAAATAAAAACACTCCCAACTGGATTTATTTAAAAAGATCTTCTTAGTTCGTTGCAAGCACGTAGCCATGGGAAATCAAACAAGGTATAATTGAAAATGCTTCAGAGATCAGAGTATCGATAACTCATGGCCATACGAAATTCAATCATCCCAGCTGATAAATATTAAAACAAAGCAACATTAATTGAAATGGATTACAAATTACATTTGCTATTGCAGCTAGGACAACATTGGACAGCCAAATCAAAATTCGAAGTCGTTACTAGCGTGACAAAGTGAATTTGCATACAGTTTAGAACCGATAACCTGTAATTTAACTAGCCAGGACTTTGCGTAAGGCCCGCCTACCAGATGACTAGGAACAAAACAGAGGTTGCACATATAAAAATTATAATTGATCGCTAAGGTCTAATTGATTTGATAAGTCATTGAATATTCTTTTTTACAGGATCTAGTACTTTCTTAAACTACCTACGCGTAGAAAAGCACAATCTATAAAAACTATCTTTCACCATGTGTCCTTGTAGATATCTCAATAGAAAGCAAGGGTTATCCAAACTGACTATATTTATCGATCACACATATAGTATAAAGAATCAACATATCCATTAGTTGCCACAAAACAGGAATGCGAGCACAAAAGTTAGGCTCAAAAGTATTTATATTCGTTAGAATATTTCATTCAAAATATTGTATATCCGATACCTATTACTACAGCACATATGATGTGCTAATCACTTAAATATATAAAACAGTTTAGCATTAATCATTTGAATGAAATAATTTAATATTTGGATGTAAGTGTTAATATGTTTATTTTAATTAACCCAAGTAGATAGGTATTAGATAAGATTAGAGTAAGCGTCTGGCTCTGTATATTTGTTGTAAATGTTACATTAATTAAGGCCAAATTAAAAAAAATAATGAGATTTATTTGTTAGTGTGTATCGTCTATAAAATCAAAATTTGTAAAAATTGTCCGTAATTGTCAAAATTTAAATTGTATCTTAATGAAATTAATTCAAAAAGATATTTTTTAATGAAACACAGGGCTTCTTAGGTCTAAGCTAAACTGTAAATAAATCATTTGATGTATGTAATGTTCATTGTGAATCATTTTCAATGTGACGTACTTTTGTAACTAAAGCGGTGAGCATGTAGATAACTATTCAATTTAAACCGAAATCAAGTAGTATTATCAAACCAAGAACGTTATGATTATAATTAAGTGTATCTCAAATCAGTTGTGGTATTACTTTCGAATTTATTATACCTAATTATTGTTAGTTTACACTGTATAGACGTACAGGTATACATCAAATTGTGAATAATTGTGTGATGTCGATAAAACGTTTTAATAACAGCATTATTTAAATAAAACTTTTGGATCAAATTACACATTTGTTTCCTTCTACATATCTAATACAGTTTAACAAGTCTGGACCTGAACATAACCTTGCAGAAACACTCCCTATAAACTCTCTTTAACTAACCCATCATCATTTTTCCCGATTGTCTCAGGGTCGGCTTCCCAAACTGAGAGATTTGGCGAGGGCTTAGTTTTTTACACAGAGCGACTGCCATCAGACCTCCGCAACACTTAGGATAAGCTATACCCATTCCCAGTTAGGAGTTATCATCATCTCTGATATGATGTGACGACTGCTATCTGAGTTGGTAAAGATAGCACCCGGGACCAACAGCTTTTAACGTGCCTTCCGAAGCACGGAGGAAATCGGTGTCAAATTTTTGGTCACCCATCATCGGATTGACCGCGCCAATGGTTGCACAACGTTGCGATCATTGTTAAGCGTACAAGACCGCGGCGCCACCGAGCTCCTCGGTCTTTAACTAACCCATTATACTTTTTGTTAAAATCCTCAATAAAACAAAATATTATGTACATATCAACGTATATTTAATTAAAGCTTTCACCATACTACACCTATTTGCACTTCACCGATTTTAACACGGCAAAATAGAGTAGAAATATAGAAAAGCAAAAGTTATTGTGAATAATCTGTAGTGCACTTATTTATGTTGTACCTACGTCTAATAAATCGGTCAAATAAATTACCTACATTTGTAGATTTATTTACTTTATTGGCTTTCAATAATCAAGTACCTAATCGAAATTGTCAGTAATTGTCATGTGGTCAAACCTAAAGCCTACCTAACAAATAAATGCACGAGATTTACTACGTTCTCAACTTAACTACAATTTACACTTGCACTGCAAAATTATCAACAGACCGTCTTGTTGACATAACAATTTGTATAACAAAAAGAAAACCTACCATCTATGGTTGTCTCCATGAGTTTAGGTATTTACCTTAAGTACGTACCTTATAATATCAATTTACTGGTACGCATGTTTTCGTAACCAAAAATTAGGTATACCAATCGTATACCGTAGGTAAATTCAATACACGTATATTTACATACCTCTCAGAATATAACTAAATTAACAATCAAAACAACGTTTGTCAGTTCGCCTGGAACCGACATTACAATACCTATTATGCAAAGGCAGAACAATCTCTGATGTGTTCTCCTTGCATTGCCGACTGATCAAAACACCTGTTCAATTCAAAATATAGGTAAAAGCATTATCTATAACATGCCACAAAGAATCTTAATATACCTCTTCTACTCTCTTTTGCCAACGGCTCATTTAATAAACAAGTGCTTCGTTAAAACTAACAAAGATAACTTTGATTTCTACTCTAGTCAGTAGGGCACGACATTCGACAGACGTGCCATTGGCCTAAATGAACTGGGTAAATTAATACCCAAAAATAAAATGCGAACAAGAATTTACATCCTTAATACAATAAAAAAAATCTGCAGATGGTCTCCGCAAAATAGTGTGTCCTTCAAGCTGGAATCCTCATCTCTGAAACCTGCATGAAAACGAATTTTGACTATGCCAAAAAATAGTCATGAAATAGTCATAAATAGTCGCCAAGTAAAAAAAATAGTCGCATTATAGTTTCGGAGTTATAGCTATAGGTTGGTGAGGATTCTAGCTTGACGTTCAAGCTGTAATCCTCACCTCTGATGCAAGCAAACGGCAAAGTCTATCGAATTGGTTTATGTTCCAAAAAATAGTCATGAAATAGTCGCAACGGCATACCAAATTTCAGAATTAGTCGTTAAGAGATTCCAGAGATATAAGGGTAGGTTGGTGAGGATTCTAGCTTGAACATTTGAAAACTTCAAATATCTCCGAAACGGCTACGATTTTCGATTTGAGTTTTTGCCAAAAAATAGTCGTGAAATAGTCGTCTCCAACGAAAATAAATTTGAGCTGATTTAATTAGAAAATAAATAGTTATAATTTTCCCTACAATTTTGGAGGTACAGTTGTATACAAAATGTTTTACTTCATTTGATATTATTGTGAAATGTTCTGCTTAAAATATAATATTTCGTTCAATTGGGTATTTTCCATGGCAGCTGTTATGATTAAACAAAAAAAAAAAAACATTTTTATGTAGCTATTTTTATTTATTATAATATAAAGTTTGCATATTAGTACAAAACTTGTTTAAATCTGAAATCAGAACATATAATACACAATTACCGACCTGTTCCCACCCAGCAAAAAGAATAACTATGAGCTTTAATTATTGATCTTTACATATATTTCACATTTACCTTTAATGTTAATGTCACAGCAATGCGTTTTTAAAATGGTTAGAGCTAGTTCCACAACACTTACTAGATGGCGTGACTGTCAAGCAAAATACTCAAGTCAATGAAATGTCCGCGACGATGATTGTGGGAAGACACTAATGGTGCTCCCACACTGCCGCGCCGTTAGAAAATGTTTAGCAACGTTAGCAGATCACATGTCATTGTGTTAAAAATTATTTCATGTTAGAAAATGTTTCGTAACTGAGTAAACATTTTATAACAAGTTATCTTCTATCCATACTTATAATAAATATGTAGAGAAGTCAATTCTGTACATTAAATATATTTTCAAAATAACTATAAGGGAGTCATTAGTGATCGATATTGATGCCAAAAATGCAATCAGTAAAATTGTTGTCTGTCTGTCTGTATGTTCGTTATAGAAAAAAAACTACTAGACGGATTTTAACGAAACTTAATACGATTATTCTTCATATTCCTGGGCAGGTTATAGTATACTCTCATCACGCTACAATTAATAGGAGCAGAGCAATGGCGGGAAGTGTTGGGGAAACGGGAGAAATTTTTATCTGTATGTTTGATCGCGCCTCACGCGAAAACTACTGCTTGGATTGTTGGTGTCTGATTCGTTTATTGAATTTGCGACTTTATAAAGCACCCTTCCTACCAGCACTGTATTACATTGATTTTTGTAGAAACAAACCTGTGAACGTAATCCAACTCATATTGAACTAACTATGATAATTGTGATCAAAACTAATTGCTGTGATATAAACATTATATTTAGTTATTTTTAATTTAAACATGTTATGTACGCATTTTCAAGCTTTAATTGTACTAAATAAATATAGCTACAAAAATTATAAATGTTTGTTTTTTATTTGTTTAATCATAATAGCACTCGGTCTAGTCACTAGTCTTGGAAAACACCTAATTTGACGAAATATTATAGTTCAAGCAAAATATTTTACAATAGTATAAAATGAAGTAAACATTTTGTACACGACTGTACCTCCATAGAAATGTAGGGAAAAATTAACACTTTTTAATTTCAAATTAAATCAGCTCAAATTTATTTCCGTGGGAGACGACTATTTCATGACTATTTTTTGGCAAAAACTCAAATCGAAAATCGTAGCCGTTTCGGAGATATTTGAAGTTTTCAAATGTTCAAGCTAGAATCCTCACCAACCTACCCTTATATCTCTGGAATCTCTTAACGACTAATTCTGAAATTTGGTATGCCGTTGCGACTATTTCATGACTATTTTTTGGAACATAAACCAATTCGATAGACTTTGCCGTTTGCTTGCATCAGAGGTGAGGATTACAGCTTGAACGTCAAGCTAGAATCCTCACCAACCTATAGCTATAACTCCGAAACTATAATGCGACTATTTTTTTTACTTGGCGACTATTTATGACTATTTCATGACTATTTTTTGGCATAGTCAAAATTCGTTTTCATGCAGGTTTCAGAGATGAGGATTCCAGCTTGAAGGACACAAAATAGTTACTCACACACACTACTTAATCCACGCTAGAATACACATTGGTACTCACTTTGTACGTAAAGTTCAATTCAATCATAATTCGTCGTTTAGTATAGCATCTATACTACTGAGCAGATCCTTCCCGCTACTTTCCACAATATGAGTATTCTTACGACAGCTAGCCACCACATCCGGGACATTCTTTATTAACTCTAAATCCAGATCCGACACGGCTACATCATCACTGTCATATAAATCATCGCTCAGATCAACGATCGCAATAGGATCACCCATTTTAGTAGAATCTACATCTATTATTTCCGTATCTAGTATTGCACTTACGTCCGTATTAGCATCACTCATTCCGACACCTACGATTTGGACTTCCGAATCGGAATCATTGTCCACTTTGCTACTCGTGTCCGCGTCGTCCTTACTACTCTCAGAGTTGTCTTTGTTCAAACTCCTATTTCTAATCAACCTAGGCTTAGTAGTTTGTTCGTTCACTTTAATCCTTTTGAATTCGTACACATCATCAACCAACTCATCATCGTGTATCTCGTACAGATCGCTAACTTCAGACAAAGTACGTTTTCTGCTAACATTATCATCGCTAGGTTTCTGATCGGTTTTGCTCTGATTGGTCGCGGCCGGCGCGCCATGGTCAACCTTCTTGTAAACTATAGAGTTACTCCGAACGACTTTGATGATTTTATTTCCGGAGGTGGTGATGGTTTCTGTGGTGGACAGTTTCCGTTTCCTGCTCAGGTTGAGCGTGATGGGCGCGGGGTGTATGAGGGCGTCGCTCTTCTTGCGGGCGCGTATCTCGTCGAGGGAGAGGATCTTGAAGTCGAGCGAGTTGCGGCGCTCGGCGGGCGGGTGCTTGTTACCTGCGATCTCGTCGAGCGAGAGGCGGTCGTAGGACGCGAGGGGGGCGGCGGGGGCGCGCGTGGGCGGCAGCGCGTCGTAGCTGTACAGCGCGGCCGCCTCGGCCTGGATGCGCTCCAGCAGCAGCAGCTCCTGGTTCTTGGTGCGCGCCTCCTCGGGCGACACCTTGGTCGGCGTCGACGAGGGCGCGCTTTCATTGTCCGACTCTGCAAGAACACACACCGCTTAGTTCGACCGCGAGATGGTATAACCATGATTTTCGTAATTAATTTTGAAACGACCCGAGTTTTAGTTTAAGCGAGCGGTGTGTTCTTGACGAGTCGACCTGAAAGTTCGGGATGGGCGGTCAAAAATAATTACAAAAATCATTATTATGGAACATTTTTATTTACTCGTTGGTATATTAAACACAATTTGATTAAACAAAGCCAAAGTACCTGTTCCGATACGAGTTCCTATATCAGTTTGAATGTTAATTAGCTTAAAAAAGGTCTTAACACACGCGATACTAATATTAAGATATTTTGAAATTCTTATATAACGTAAGACTAAGATTAACATAACAACAACCCCGTTTTAACTCAAACAAGAAACCGGCAGCGCTAGCAGGTGGTTAGTCCCTACTGCGGCTCGCCTGACGGTCACCAAGCCGCGCTAGCCTGCGCCCGCGCACGCGCTGTGCAATAACCTACCTCCCTCCACACCCCTAATACAAACATTATAAAATCATCCCTCAGTGTTATTTTTCGATTTGAACTTACAAATTCATAATGATGTTACATCATAGATTTCATTAACAAATCGATCAATAAATACACACGAAAGGCAGTGTCCAAACGACGTTCCGATACAGGCCCTCTCAAGTTTTACACTTTTAAAATGTCATTGTATTGATTTTCGTTACAATTAAAACAGCAGAACAAATCCGATAATCATGCAAAAATAAGGCAAATCACAATATGATTTAATTGAGCAAAATATTAATTCCGTCGTTATAGCCTACTTCTAACGCTAGAGATTACCCTGTTACAGTTGTAGACTTTTCAAAATATTACTTTTGCGTTGTTTTCAACATATTAACGTATGAAAGAAAAGCATCTAGCATCAGTATTAGCGATAAGATGACCTGCATTGAAACGGCGAACGGATATAAAGACCCGCCGATTTCGTCTCACTCGGGGACGCGTCCCAGTCGTACGGTTAACAGAAAACTTCAACATTCCAACAATTAATCTAGAGATAAATAAATAGTTTCTAATAAAAGTCAAGACTACAATGTTACACTAGTGTAAAGTATTGCTAATATGTTACGAGCGAAACCAATATTGTTACAACAAATTCATCGACGAGCTGCCACTCTACAACCTCACTTTGTACTAACTCACTCTCTCGCCACAACGACACACTTCGTTTCACCTACGATTTCATCAATACAAAATCAATTTTCTACATGTTTACAAGACAATATTTTATAACTGGCAATATTTTAAAGTTCAAGACGTAAATTTCGAGTTCGTAAAAAATTAGCACATTAGAACTATAAGAAAACCTTCCCCGTACGTAACTACCCTCCAGTCGCGACAATGTTGATATACTTTTAAATATTGATAATTAGTTTTATACATAAATAATGACTAGGCGTATCATGGACCATGTACAAATTACTTTTTAAACGGCTTCCTTTATCCAGTTCATGCTTTCTGCTGATTTTTGTAATAAATATAGGAACTTTACTCTCAGTGCAAAAATATATAAAAAAAATTATTATTCCATCCCCAGGATGTTCACACGGAAATAATTTCAAATTTATCTAATCTCATCTATATATATAAAAGGAGAAACTGACTGACTGACTGACTGACTGACTGACATATCAACGCACAGCCCAAACGGCTAAACGTAGGCACTTGAAATTTGGAAGGGACGTAGCTTAGGTACCGTAGGGGTGCACTAAGAAAGGAATTCCCGAAATTCCCACGGGAACGGGAATTAGCGGGAAAATCCTTTTGTATGAAAAATCTAAACCGCTTAAGTTAGACGCTTGAAATTTGGCATGCAGGTACCTTAGTAAATATAAAGTTTAGTTATGGCTGTATTTTGAGAAATTCCCACGGGAACGGGAGTTAGCGGGAAAAAACTTTTGTATGAAAAAACACGCCACGCGGACGAAGTCGCGGGCAAAAGCTAGTCTACTAATAATTCTGAAGTGCTAGTACATTAATGGTAAACCGGAAGCATTCTCAAATATGTATTATCAAAAACCGCTAAGCATTACATCTCTTTTTTTTTATTTATTTGCTTATCTTTTTTTTTACTTTTCTAAAATTGGTAATACAATCTTATAAGCACAAGAATTTTTTGGTTGTAGAGGTCACAGTCGCATAGCGTGGCCGCCACGCGCCGGGGCGAAGCCTCGACGCGACTGTGCTCTCTACAGATATACCTACATATACATTTTTTTTTTCATTTTATTAGCTCTATCTAAACTCTCACGGTGCGGATATAAAGTATATAGGGCCGAGTAGCAGTGTGTACCGTTATATACCGCGAGGCCCTTAAAACATCCTACATACTAACATACAAACAATTTTAAAGGCATAAAGCTTCTTTTTTTTTCCTTTTTTTTTCACCTATATTAATGAGTTACATTATTCGTGTATATATATTTTTATTTGTATTTTATATGTTGTTTAACCTATTTATTATGTACTTTTCTATCATAGACAAAGATTATATCAACATCTATTTAAAATCTATTACAGTGATATTTCAAATAAATGTTGACATTTACTTCTCAGTCAACATGCATTCAAAATGCAACTGTAATACTATATATAACATATGAGTTAAATAAATTATTACAATATACAGTAAATGAAAAAGCAAAAAGATCTTTATGAATCTAATTAGCTAAGATATGAAAGATTATAATATTCTCTAATGTATTGCACATACAAAAATGTCGACTTAATGTTTACTCTGCCGCGTCGTGTCGTCGGACGCGCGCACAGCGGAGGATCTCGAGTCAAATCAATGTCTATGGTATCAAGGAATAGCGTCATCTTGTCTATGCTTTACAAATAAACAAATTGCCGCCTCTTCCGGCAACATAAAATGCATCCTAAGTTAAAAAAAAAACACCTGCATCTCACATCTTTGGATTCAGTTCCTTCTATGTTGGAATAAGTATTTTGGTACTCCGCTCTATCGCTGGTCTTACATGTAAACTGAATCCAAGTAACGATACCAATAAATACTTTAATGTATACTCTTTTTATAATTGACTACTGAAAACAAAATACTACACTTTATGTTTAATATCAGTATAAACAGGCGTTCGTTGCGCAACAAACCAGGAGAACAAAATAAAAATATTTTTTTTCTACAAAACACTTTAAATTAAAGAGAAATAATAAAACCACACCCACAGTGTAAAAACGGTGTAAACAATAAAAGTCCCTGGTCTGAGCGCCGACTATAAAGTAAGTAAAAACATTTTTAATAACTTATAACATGAGATAAAATAACTATTTTCAAATTAATCGCCTAACTAACACACAGTTGCTTGCTAGTCAGTTACAGTATTGGCACATGATGCAACAAAATTTATTCGTTTAAAAGAATGCCAAACATATGGAGCACTTCATTTTATACAATAGTTACATAAAATGTTCGCACGTAAACCAGAGGCTATATAAAGTGCCAAACAATTTCATCCTCGTTCAAGCGTCTTGACTGTATATAGTAAATTAATAAGTGAGCGATCGTAGTGTCTCAAGACATCGTTAAATCTTAACCCTACTTCACAAAGAATGCAGAGTTTTCAATAAATCAGCATTATGTTTTTACACATATTTAAGTATTAAATACTATTAAGTAACTGCGGTAATCCTCATGACTCTTTGAAACATTAAACCTTATAATGTTAGAGCAGACTCTTGCAAAGCTCCCTGCGTCACAAGTCTTGCGAATGAGTATTAGTTGTATTGAAAACTCTTAACACATTCAAATTACTACAAATTCAAACGGCTCCAATATTTACTAATCACTTTTAAAGATCGTCGAATCCGCTACTCACTAGTAACATACAAATCACACATGCCACATAATGTTTCTAACCGTCCTATATGAAAATACTCTCGACGACATTTAAAATGTAGACAGTAGATGAAGCCTTAAGCCCCAGACATTCAATTCGAGAATCTAGCAGCTGAATTGCACAGCTTCACATCACAACCCAAAGACCATTGGCTACAGCGAAGTGGAACATATAAATCACTTCTTATACTCAAAATATTATGTAGAAGACTGGCAATTTCAAATAATATATTAATACATATCCATCAAACCAGTTACATACAACTTTCAAACGATAAGTAACACTTAGCCGATCAGTCTGTTGTGGGAATTTGTCGAATGTTTGGTACAGGAACTTTCATTAGTCATGCTCAATATAAAACTTAAAACAACTTGTGCGAACCCAGCGCAATAAAACAAACCGATAGACATGCCGAGTACCGAATCAAACTTATTAAGGCTAAAATTAAGAACCAAACTATGTATTCTTTAGCAGATTGGTATTTAAACTGATTTTTCAGCAGTAAAAATTAATCGGTACCCATTTTTATGTGTCATAATTATAATACATAATTTCTTAAAATACTGTAATAACTATATTTTACCAGATGGTAGAAAATAGTTCAGACAACCATACAGTCGCAAAAACGATCTCAATTCATTTAATTATACAAGTCTGTATACCACAATCCATAATCCTCTAAAGGCATTTTAAAACGCAAATTCCCACAGCTTACTGGAATCATCATTGAAACAGTAACCAATTTACTATTCTGCCTTAAATACTACAACCAGTCTTACTACCTAAGCTGTATCCGACAGGTCTACATTCTTAACCGTTACTGTCAAAACTTCAACTAACAAGTGCCAACCGGTAAATCCTATCGTTTACAAATAGTTTATGTCAACTTTACGTACGAGAATGTACCGGTAAGTACGGTGCTTGAAAAAGTTATGTCAATAACACTCATACGATACCTGAGTTTTGCTTTTATGGCAAAGAACCCATTACATAGGGCTCGACTTAAATTAGTTTAGTACACTAGTCAGCATTTTCTGACACTATGAAAATCATTATGGGAATTTCAATATGAAGAACCATTTACGACATCAAAGCAAAGCCCATGTTTCGCAGCGTATGACACAGTGCAACCATTCTAAGTTATAACTGACTTTGTGCTGAACCGATAGTATCATCGGAGTTATACGCGATTCTGAGTGGGGAAAGTAGACAAATGTCTAGTTGCTGCCCCTGGTTCTGTCATCACTTAATAGAAGCACAGAGATAATGCTCCCCATACAGTTAATAGCACAAGTAGAGATGCTTAGATTTACAGTAGCGCTGTATGGCACGAATCTCAAAGAAGCATTTATTGCAATATCTTAAGTCAGCTACTAAAATACCCTTGGTAAAGATAGAAAAGGACTCCACGCTATACCATTGCAAATGTGACTTAATTCATTGACTTTTATATAAATTTTATAGAGACTTGCCACCACTAAAATCTGTCATGAAAAGAAGTCCCCAGATTATAGACCTGACCACCTCAAACAGTTGAACAGACTTGTAACTGAACGAAATACTTGGCGGATATTTTTTTTACCCTTTAATCCAACAAATCCAAGAATAGGGTTACCCTAATCAATGTCCAAGTCAAATAAAAGTTATTGCACAATCACAGTGCAAAGCCATAAAGATTTAAAAAAAAAATATATTTTGTAAAAGTCAGAAGTAATGTGTGTGTTACACTGTGGAGTTAACATAGCAAATTCAACTTTAACCGTCAATCCAGTGATAGACGTCCGATAAACTTGTGCTGTTTACTATATGGTATGTTCAACTTAGGCTATGCGCTGATGGCTTTTTGTCCCATAACAGATATATCTCTTCTTCTCATTTCGAAAGTGCAACAGAAATAAAAGGACAAAAGTCACCAGTGTGCATAGCCCTAAACTTGTGCTGTTTACTATGGTACGTACAACGTAGGCTATGCGCTGGTGGCATTTTGTCACCGAGACAGATATCTTCTCATTTCGAAAGTCACTTGTCAAATAGCCGTAGACTGGAAGCACTGCGTCCACCATCCAAACGAGTTAGTCACCGAGTCTCGAATCGTCTGCGGGGGGCTTAGTGCATGTAGTTTCAGTAGAGGCGCATACCTTCCTCGAAGTTGACCACGAGCGGGTCGACGGGCAGCGAGGCGTGCGCGGCGTGCGGCGCGTGCGGCGCGTACACGGGCGCGTCGTGCGCGTGCGCGTGCGCGTGCGAGTGCGCGTGCGCGTGCGCGTGCGGCGGCAGCACGCGCCGCCCGCCCAGCAGCTCGCTGGACGCGGGCAGCACGCCCAGGATGGCGGAGTCCAGCACTACTGCAACGGGGGCGTGGGGCGGTTAGAGACCTTGATCACAGTAACAAGATACGGAGTCCAACACTACTGCAATGGGGGGGAGAGCGGTTAGAGACCTTGACCACAGTGCCAAGATACGGAGTTGAGCACTACTGCAACGGACGAGGGCGGGTAGAAACCTTGACTTTGACTACAGTGGATGGGATAGATGAATCTTTTTGAGGTTTACATTGAGAACAAAATTCATCACAAAAATCCCAGTATGATCAAAATTTATACGGGTTGATTTTAGTTATACTCATACGATATCTGGTTTACAATAATTTAGTTACATATTATTATTTAATTTAAGTACCTACCTACAATAAAGAATATGTATAATATTTTTAAAAATTCAACTGTAAAGCCATAGCATAATCAGGTTTTCACGCCAGATATAGCATAGACACTATATATCAAACACTTATCATGCCATAAATTTTATTGTGTCATTAGGTAAACAATATCATAAATGAATTATTAGAGGTTAAATGATTATTCATTCAAATTATAAAAGTAATCAACATCTGAGTCTGCATAAATGATCTGGTACGACCCTGATATCTACTAAAACTCGAGTAGCATCAGCTGGTATATATCTGAATAGCTTCGAAGAAGGACTACCTCACACATCAACTATTTTGTTGGCAAACTGCTTGTATGTCGAGCAGTGCAGTGGACTGCAATAGGCCGATGATGATTATGGTGGCAGCCGAGGTGGCTTAAATTTTGAAGACCGAGATTTCCAGACACAATAGTTTTAACAATAGATAACGATATTAACACGTTGAGCGCCATGACGGTCATCGGTGACCGACAAACAATAGTTTTTCTATTGTGTCTAGTTTCTTGGCAGTCAAAGTATCAAAAGGACATTCGGTGTTATGAGTGTAATGTGGTGACCAACCTTGTCGTTGCTGCTGCCACAGCAGCGGCACGGGCGCGACGGCGGGCGCGACGGCGGGCGCGGGCGCAGGCGGCGGCGCCAGCGCCTCGCCCGGCGCCTCGCCCGCGCCCGCCGGCACGGGCCCGGCCGGACCGACGCCCACGCCGGCCTGAAATATACACAATAGTAACAATATCTGTATGTAAGGGATGTTAGGAAGCGAGCCATCATCTTTTCGTTCCAAGCCACACTCCCGCCCATGGTGCATCCTGCTGAACAACAAACGAGGCTGTGGCAAACGAATGCTGGCAGTATACCCATGATGTAACTAGAAACCACAGGCCGAAGACAGGCAGCAGTGTCACCGGTGCTAAATGCGATGACCTACCCGCCTGCCCAGCATGGCAATTATGAGTAAATCCTCCAGGTGTTTGCCTAAATTGATGAACAACTGGAGGAGGCCCCCCTGATAAGGAAATGAAACTGGTACCATAAGATTCCTCATTTCACAATGCTAACAGAGGTTACTTGTATTGTGTAGGTAAACTTCTAATCGAGCACATTTTCACGTCGGGTAGATGGTTGGAGCTTTGTACTATGAAAATCTGGCTTCAGGCTGATCAGAAGTACCAATACAAAATCTCAGGATGTACTAAGTACAGTGGTACGTACGGGTTGCGGGGGCGCAGGCTGGCTAGGCGCGATGCCGTCGGTGCGCGCGTCGGGGTTCTTGTGCATGAAGGGGCAGTGCTTCTTGCGGCAACCACCGGGCTGGTTCTCCCAGTAGCAGGGGATCTGTTTGCGGTTTTTCTGTAACCAAACGATGAGGAAACCATTGAACAAACAACATCTGTATTATAAAATATTTGTGATCATTTATGGATTTTGAACTTGTACATAATGATATGACTTTCACCAAACGAATATGATTTATTTTTGTTGCTACGTCACACCATAATCATAATAATAAAATATGCAGCCATATCCTGATTATAATCATTATTAGCTGTACTCGCGACTTCGTCCGCGTGGAATAGTTTATTTACCCGTTTTTTTTTTTTACATTTTCCCTTATTTATACTTAACGTGATGTTATATAGCCTAAAGCCTTCCTCGATAAATGGTCTATTCAACACAAAAAGAATTTTTCAATTCGGACCAGTAGTTCCTTAGATTAGCGCGTTCAAACAAACAAACTCTTCAGCTTTATAATATTAGTAAGTATAGATAATAATAAACCTTAATGTCTAAGATGTTAAAAAATTCATTAATTGTCCTCAAAATTTTTTACAAACCTAAAGTTACATTAGTTACATAACACAGATTACAACTTAATTAGTCGTAAATATGTAGAGATAATGTTCACATTGACCTTGCAGCTAATTTACCTACACATTACACAAGTTACGAATATCTTATCTACTTTCATTATTCAACAATGAGTAACAAACTAGATTTATCTATCTGGTCAGTGGGGCAAAATACAATAACACCTGGTACACTTTGAACTTTGCAAATAGGAATTACAATGGTTTCACAGGTTCTGTTGTATCTTTTCCTTGGTTAGTTTGGATTTAGAATACAGTGATCAAAGCTTCCGATGATAATATACACCATGTGTTTTTTTTAAACCACAAGGGTGGCAAACAAGCCAATGGCCCGCCTGATGTTAAGCGGTTACCGCAGCCTATGGACACCTGCAACACCCAGGGGTATAACACGCGTGTTGCCTACCCTTTAGAAACCTCTTCACAATCTTTTTGAAGGACCCCACACTGTGGTCTCGGGAGAGAGCCTCAGCGGGGAGCTCATTCCAAAGCCTGAGCGTATGTGGCGAGAAGTTTCTGCTGAAACGTACCGTACGCGACCAACCAGGTTCTAGGGTATGAGGAATATACGAGTGATGTAACAGAGAATTTACTAATGTTTGCAGACACAGTTCTGTGTTTAATATCTACCCATATGGCTAGTCCCTTTGTTTGGCTTTTTTTTTTTTTTGCCGGGGAAAATGCTTTTAGGCATCCCCGCCGTTTCGGGGGAATACCGGCGGGGTATGTGGGACTCAAGGCACCCTCGAAAATGGAAAGGGTGGCACCCCGCCTCAAGATGGTATAGAGGCAGGGAATACCCACTAAAAACCCCGGCCTCTTCGTCAAACGCCATGGGGTGGTGTCAGGGGTCCTAGGAGACCTATGCTGCCCTGACACCACCAGCGTAGTCGACCCAGATGGGCACGCTCCGCCCCTTTGTTTGGCCTAATTTTCTTGGCTTAAATACCCTATACCCCACAGTAATATTAGTATTTGATTCTAATACAATTTTATCCCATACCAAAGAAATGGGCTAACTAGTTCCCACTATCATTTTTTTTTGTGTTGTGTGATGTGTGGTTCTTCTCGTTAGAAGCTGTATTCCGAATCCGCTGGTAGTTTAATTCCTTTTAACTTACTGTATTCAGTATTGACGATTTATAAGTGCTGGTCTCAAGCCTATTATGAATAAAGAGATTTTTGATTTGATATATATTCATTCAGTAACTTAAACAATGTTTGTAATGCTCGCTATGGTCCAGCCCCTCGGAGAATACGGTTCTGACACATGATAATTCATCATGTATGATATAGTTTACAAACTCACCCTCAGTTCCATGTGACGCAGTTTGCAGCGTTTGTCGAGGCACTTGCCCTGCTGCCACGCTGTACACATGGTTTCACAACCCAGCGCTGAAGGCTCATGGCGGAATACACAATTATCCCCCTGAAAATAACACAAGTACGTTACACAGAATTCATGTTTACATAACCAAATTGTTCACTACAAATTAAATATTGTAATAAAATTGGGTTTTACCTTACTACTACATGGAGTATTTTTAGCGTATCAAACTATTAAAGCTTTTAAATTTAGACAAAAATTACAAATGCAAAAAGTGTCAACATCTGTGCTTACTAACTCATCACGATATAAAATTATTCCAATAAAAATTAGACAATAGAACAGTACACTACAATATTACTTACTACCTACTAGAAGAAAATAATACCACATGAGTCATACCTTGGTGCAAGTCGAATAGTAATAAAAATAACAGTCGTTAAATTTTCTCGGGGACTCCATGGTGTTTTCCGCCGTCGAGGGCCTGCAAATTACAATAAGCACTGAAGAGTTGAAACGCCGACACAAATAAACACTGTACGGAGAGATACGTCAGAGAACGCTACTAATCACACCCACTGAATTAATTTATCTATGTAATTAGTAAATAACACGTGTAATCGATTCGGGGAATACAAAACTAAGATTTTTCCATTTTGACAAATTGTGAAGCACGTCGCGGCTAAACTAGAACCAAATTAAAACTATCATTACGTCAATTGAATCAGCGATTGTTACTCACCGTGTTCTAAACAAACTAAAAAATAATTAAATTAAACAACAAATATCTACAACGCGACGCTATCAAACACAAAATAATACGAACGTCACTATTAGAAAGAAGATGAAGTAGATATGGCGGACATGTGGCGGACTTTCATTTCATTTTGTCTACGAACCGCCCATTGGAGGTTGAAAATTTACCATAGACAATACTTTTAATTGCAAGTGTCTAGAAGAATTTGACGTAAGAATTTGACAACCTATTAACCTATCACAGTATAGCAGCAACATGTAAGCACATTTTTAATTGGTCACTAAATATGTTTTTTTAATTCATTAACACAAAATTATGGCTTTGCAAGTTCAGCTCCAAAGATAAATAGAGATATGTAATGTATCTTCATTTAAAAAAAATCCTCATTTTTCGGAATGATGAACACATTCATAAAACCAAATTTGTAGCCTTCTTTTTGATGACCCAGGGATGGCAAATACAAACACACGGCCACACATCCAGTTCCCAAATCTGTGAAAGTAAACGTTCAACATTCAAGATGTAAGATAATGTGATATAGGTATCCTTGATAGATAGGTCGCTTTGATGTGTGGACGTCTGTACATACCTACAGCCGTTAGAGCGCGGGTTTCCTTAAAATGAAGGCCGGCCTTTGTGGTCTTAACAAATATAAAGGGTAATTATTTTTATAAAAATGCTATTGTAGCTTATTATGGTTTAGACACGTGCTTGTGTGCGTGCACCTTCCCTTATATCAAATCAAAAACACATTTAAGAGCACGTTCGTTATAAAATTTAAACCAGCCTGTACAACATATACAGATTAATTTGATGCGGATTTATCATTTTGAAACTTGTAGGTAGGCAGGTTTGTAGATGGGTTATTTATAATTTATTTCAATAGATTTCTTTATCGCAGACCACTCGCAGACTAAACAGTTAACTGAAAACTTAGCGATCTCTTCCAGATAATGTGGACTAGCTGTACTCACATGTGTCCGATGCTGACTGTACCTAGGTATCTGTGGCAGATGTAGGTGGCAGATTAGAAAACCAAGTTTCAGTGTTGTATGACCTTTATTTATCATTATTACATCATGATTTTATAATATTAATTTACAATAAATAAATGCTCACAATAATAATTAATGACGTCAAAATAATCAGTAAAAAAGCAAAATATAACTAGAGAGAATAATGAGACTAACCTACCTATAATAAAACGAAGGGAACCACAACTGAAAAAAAAATAAGGGAACAAGAACAAATAATGTTAAAAAACAAAATCCTTGAATTTGCACCACTAATATTTAATCTAGCATTTCGAGCACAATCATGATTTCAAAGATGCATGTAAGCACATGGGTATTTTAGAACATGGTAGAGACGTGGCACAAACAAAGTGCAAGTGAAAAGTTCGATAAACAGACCAACTAAGAATATCTTTTAGCACGTGGTAGAAATCGGACCTAAAGCCGTAAAAAAATGTGCCTTCCGACATTGTGTCGCGCCTAAAGGCCAGTAATGCGCCAGAGCTGCGCTCGAGTTTATGTGTGCACTTTGTGTGCGCTACGCACTTTATCCTGCCTGTCAATAATATCCTGCGTCATATTCTGACGATTTTGACTAGTTTCATGAGTTTATAATATGCGTAACCCAAACGGGATATAGGTATGTAGCTACTCAATCTTATGGCAATATTCGCCTCTGATTGCGTAGTAGGTAACGATACTAATATGAAAGTATGATGCATGAATTATTGTAATGATACATAACGATGAAATTGAGTAAAAATTTGTACATTAAAAACCAATACTGATGGGAATGTTCGAGTCGCATATTTCTAATATTAATATGGGATATTAATAATGTGACGAAATGTATACGGCCTCATCGCAGCTTGCAAAGTTTTCTAATAAACCTACTGGATGACGCGTCCCAATTCAAACAATCCAACACAACACAGCAACAAACACATAATGTCAACGTTTACAATAAATATAGATTAATAAGAAACATTAGTAGGTCAAATCACAAGTTAGGGCGTGAATGAGTTAAAGCTTTTTGTTGCTACATAACATTGTACAATATAACTGGCATAAAAATATACTATGAATGTGATAGTGGTTAACAATACAATAATAAAGGAGGCCGAATTCCACGGATCATTTAATGCCCCTAACATGTTACAAAAGACATTAGTGGACAATATACTGAACAAATGAGTATTACACGGGAAAACCACCCATAAACAGTCTTTTAACTCGCCCAACAACATAATAACACGAATATAAACGAACGAAACCACAAACAAACCACAACGCTATTTTCAAAACTTGGGTATACATCAAGAATAGTCTTCAATAGCACTGAAAACTACATTGATAATTAGATACAAAACTATCGATCAACTCTCACTACTGGTCTATTACTAACTTTAATACATTAAAAATTTTATAATGTAGATTATTGTGTATGTTGGCTAGAAGATACGGCTGATTATATTTTCAATCGGTATGACAGGCTCATTGAGAAATTCTATAATGTACACTAAATTACAAGTGACGTCAAAACATAATGACGTAGTTAATTGCTTAAAGCATTTTAATAGCTATTGTTTTAAAATTTTCTTAATAAAAATATGGATTATATGCAAGGTCGTAAAACGCATAAGTAATAAATAAATAAGTTTTAACCGCTACGTTATTTTGTTTTTACGTCTAATTGCATTTACTAATTACAAACATTAATCGCACAACATTTCAATTCTTATATAGATACAAAATATCATAAAAGCCTTGTAATATATTTTGATGAAGAATGATGGGGCAGGTTTGCATATTGTAGTAGGACCACTGGTAAGTAACACGTGCAACTAGGGTGATTAGTGCCGATGAGACATACATAATCACAAGAACACCTATAATTGATACATATATTTGTATTGAACATATATTCGGTTACGTTTTATGTTTTAGTCGAATAAAACTAATATGTTTTAAAACGAACCAATATCAAGATTGTTCAACATCTAATTCACTCAAGATGTTTTCGAGTCATGTCAAAATCATATTGAAATCGGAGGATTAAATTCTGACAAAGCCTCACTTTTATGTTATAGCTTTTTTCAATATGACACGACATACTTAATATCAATTCAACAACGACAGTTAGTTGCAAGCAAACGTTACATACTATTGCATTACATTATACTTCTATGTATACACAGAACATCTCTTTTGCGTTCACCAAAATCCCAAACATCGATGAATCGTAATCAATTACAATTCGCGTCATTAGAACTTATAATTGGCCTCAGGCTCATCAACTAATGTTGTCATACAGAGTGAAACCAATCGTTTTATTAAATTCCACGCATTGTTAATGACTTCCACTGAACTAATTAACCGTTTATCGTGTTAGAAATTCCACATTGACCGATACGATTCATCATTTAGTCATAAACAAAGTCCCTCACCCACGAATCAACATGTATTTTTAAGCTTGTTTACCCTGTTTCGGCGGTATTGTTCAGCCATATTGTCTACAGACATCGCGGCGAGGGACGCAACAACATTTGGACGTAGTTAAGACACACACATAGGCCATAAATTAAATACTATCAAACATTTCGTTAAACTACAGGCTCGTACTAAGGGAGATTGGATGAGACTGGTGTAATTTGAAGATTAAAATTAAATAGGATTTTTTTTTATTTTGTAAAGCTTTTTTTTCATGCCTTAATTTTACCAACCTATCGAGAATGTTCACAAATTCTAATAAGTTTTATTAACCTAAACAATCACTTGTCGAGTTTCTTAGTGCAAATGTCATCTTTATTGCATGGCAGAGAGGTGTGAAATCGCTTGTCCCGCTCGGAGTGTGGGGTGATGTCAAACGAGTGAGAGAGAGAGAGCTACAAATCCGGGGTGCGTGCGAGCGAGACAGCCTTATCTTTTGGAGGAGCTCTTGATTTGTTGTAGTTTGAGGCGGAGGGCGTCGACCGCCGCTTCGTTCTTCTGTGACATTGGCTGTGTTGTGTGTAGCTGAAAAGAATTTTAAAAATCAGGCTTTTATATATTTCAGTTTAAAATGATCTAAAATTTGCAGTGAAGCACAGGATATTATAAAAAAAGTTTTAGTCTATCGATTGCTAGCTAAAATACAATATATAGTCCAGTCAAAAGAGACTAAATTATGATCCCAGTTTGCATTAATTCCCAACGAGCTGGATTTTTGTGCAGGCCTTGAATACGTGTCATTACAAATAATGTCTTACTTAGATACATTTTTTTGTAGATAAATACATATGTATTATACATAGAAAACACCCAGATCAATACAAAATTACAAACAGACATGTTCAATGTTCATGAACACAAATGTTTGTACTGTGCGGGAATCGAACCCACGACCCTTGGCTCAGAGGGCAGGGGTCACTACCAAATGAGCGACCGAGCCTGTCTTATGACAAGTTACTGATGGTGGGACTGCAATAGGCTGATGATGATGATGATGTACAATATAAGGTAAATAGCAACTGTCGAGTTTCTTGCCGGATCTTCTCGATAGAAGCTGCATTCCGAATCCGGTGGTAGTTTACTTCCTTTTAATTTACATACTTTATTCAATATTGACGATTTATAAGTTCTAAAGTCGGATTATTAGGAATCAAAATTGTGTGAACTTCTGTTGTTATTGTGTTGATGTATTTGTGTGTTGAACTTAGTCCTAAACTTGATAATTTATGTTCCTAATGAAGCAAAGTAAAATCACTTGGCATGAAAATTATATACCTACTAATGCAACTAACGCATTTTACACCTACACATATAATCTTCTATACCTTCACCGTGATATGTACTACAATCACATAACACAGGTACACTTTTACACACACAGCACATACATTTACACACACTCACTTCACTACACTAGCACTACCTACACTATACATTAAAACACAATACCTATTTTTTTTTGTTTTATTTATTTTATTTTAATTATACTGAATTTAGAATTGTAACTCGCCTTATTCTATATAACTATGTCTTAAATGGGCGGTGACTACCTGATACAGGTAAATTATTTACTTACTAGGTACGTCACCACAATATAATTATGTTATCGAAAGGTTTGCTAAAGAAAGAAATTTTTTATTTTTTATTTAATAAGTTCTTGTAAAACCCAATAGGAATAAATAAATTTTTGATTTAATTTCATTTGGTACCTCTAGCTGTGGATCGATGCTGTGCGTCCGCGGCAGCGTGTTCTCGTTGATGGAGTCCGCCAGCGTGCGGTTGTCGCCCATCGGCGTGCGCGGCTGCGACGACGGCGACGACTCCGTCTTGAGACCCGCTTTGGCCTGCGGAAATTATGGTCAAATTGTGGAAAAATTTGCATGATCCAGTTGTTTTACTTATTTATTTTTTATAAGAAGAGCTTTCAGGATGACCTCACTCCACCTGATGATAAGCGGTCGTGAGGTCCAAAAGTTAGGTCGACAGGCACAATAAAACAATCCCATTGCGCCTGTCGCCCTCACCCTGAAGGCCCACTGAGATGCCGTTTCACGCCCCGCCTAAAGAACCCAGGATTGTAAGAGGAAGGAAACACATAAGCTAGAAGGGCATTCCATGACTTAATGGCACGGGGCAAGAAAGAGGAACTAAACCTCTTGGTGCGCGCCTGGATGGTATGCGGATGACAACGCTGTCCATCACGTGTTGTTCGGGAGTAGAAAGGAGAGGATGGAACGAGTTGGAATACTCCTCGGAGCATTGTAAAGACGATAGAGAACACTAAGACTGGCAATGGCTCTACATAGCTGAAGAGGTTCTAGGTTCATGGTCACCTCTTGATCCCCAACAATACGGATAGCACGTCGTTGCAATCTATCGAGAGCCTCCAACAGGTACTTAGCAGAACCGTTCCAGAGATGAGAGCAGTACTCCACACACGGACGAACCTGTGTCTTATATAAAACACAGAGCTGCACCGAAGGGAAGATATATTTGCTGTTTAAAGCAAATATATCTTCTCTTCAAACTTGTCATAAAATCAAATCTATATATATAAAAGGAGAAACTGACTGACTGACTGACTGACTGACATATCAACGCACAGCCCAAACGGCTAAACGTAGGCACTTGAAATTTGGAAGGGACGTAGCTTAGGTACCGTAGGGGTGCACTAAGAAAGGAATTCCCGAAATTCCCACGGGAACGGGAATTAGCGGGAAAATCCTTTTGTATGAAAAATCTAAACCGCTTAAGTTAGACGCTTGAAATTTGGCATGCAGGTACCTTAGTAAATATAAAGTTTAGTTATGGCTGTATTTTGAGAAATTCCCACGGGAACGGGAGTTAGCGGGAAAAAACTTTTGTATGTATAAATTTAAACACGCGGACGAAGTCGCGGGCAAAAGCTAGTAATATTATAAAACCTGTAATTGAGGTTTTTTTATGAAAGAGGCGGCAGGCGAACAAATGTAAGCCTAGTAATGGTAAGCAGTCAGGTCCATAGAAAAATCAGATATTGTTATGATTTGACACATCGGATCCATGCGGTTTCAGGAATAAGACCACACCACCCCATAAAGATAATTAAAATATTTCAATTCATGTATAAAAAGCCATGCACATTTTCTATGCAGTATACATTATTGAAAGCAAAAATGTACTTACTTGTAACGCTCTGAGTCTTTCTAAGAATATAACGTGTGATTTCTCGTCGTTTTCGTTACTGATGTCTGTAACCAGAAAGAAAAAAATATCTTAAGAATGTATGTATTTTCCCCGCCTTAATACTTGGATTGGAGCAATAAATAAATACGAGTATAATATAGCATGAGCACAAAGTGCTTCAATACAGGGTGGCAAATTCACCAAACCACGGGCTCCCATCCCGAAAGGACTCCAGCTAAGAAGCCGTGAGCTTAGTTGTCACAATCCGTCTATGTTTCCTGGTAAGGTTCTCTTCAAACAATTTGCCACAGGCCTTTCAACAATCTTTCTTTTACAATGTACTACTACACAAAATATAGTAGTTGATTATCTTAATAATTGAAACATATCTACGCTACTCACCGATATTGTCAGCCTTATAGTCGTGTTTGTACATGGGCAGGGACGCCATCTTGCGCTGCTCGGCCACCTCGCGCAGGCCGCGCTCCACGTAGTTGCGGAAGTAGAACGAGGAGCCCTGCATGCATGTCCAGATGTCCACCTCGGGGTGGCGCTCCTGTGGGCCGAATGGGGAATTAGTAAGCGGCCTATCATCGTTTCGCTCCAAGCCAGCCTCACCTGCCCGTGGCGTATCCTGCTGAACAACAAACGAGGCTCTGGCAAACCGACAGGTGGCGGTAAAACCATCACGATAGAAGGCGTAGCTAAATACCACAGACCGATGACGGGCAGCAGCGTCACCGGAGCGAGAAGCTACGCCCTGCGATCGCCAACCCGCCTGCCCAGGGTGGCGATTATGGGTATATCCTCCAGATATTTGCCCTAAGTGGCGAACAACTGGAGAGGCCTATGTCCAGCAGTGGACAGCAACAGGCTGGTGATGATTACACCAGGACCGTTTGCCGGATAAGATTTAAAGCCTTTTATCTAGTCACAAGCGGAGTACAAGTCGTCTTAATGGGCTTAACCTACATGGGATAGGCGCAAGATGTCGAGTTGCTTCGTCGCTTTTTTAACAACAGAGGGGACAAACGTGTCTGCTGGTCACTTGATGGTAAGTGATCACTTCAGCCCATAGACATCGCAACATCAGAGGAGTGACAGGTGCGTTGCTGGCCCTTGAGAAATTTGTAGTTGTTGTGCTCTTTACTGCCGATCCGCTTGAGGATGAGCGCCAGCACTCGTGCACGCCGCGTTGTTGGGCGTCACCGTCGGCACTCACCCTGAGCTCGTACAGCTGCGCCAGCGCGTCCTTGTTGTGTTCCTTGCTGCCGATGCGCCTGAGCAGAGCGGCAGCTGCTCGTGCACGCCGCGTTGATGGGCGTCACCGTCGGCACTCACCCTGAGCTCGTACAGCTGCGCCAGCGCATCCTTGTTGTGTTCCTTGCTGCCGATGCGCCTGAGCAGAGCGGCAGCTGCTCGTGCACGCCGCGTTGATGGGCGTCACCGTCGGCACTCACCCTGAGCTCGTACAGCTGCGCCAGCGCGTCCTTGTTGTGTTCCTTGCTGCCGATGCGCCTGAGCATGAGCGGCCGCTGCTCGTGCACGCCGCGTTGATGGGCGTCACCGTCGGCACTCACCCTGAGCTCGTACAGCTGCGCCAGCGCGTCCTTGTTGTGTTCCTTGCTGCCGATGCGCCTGAGCATGAGCGGCCGCTGCTCGTGCACGCCGCGTTGATGGGCGTCACCGTCGGCACTCACCCTGAGCTCGTACAGCTGCGCCAGCGCGTCCTTGTTGTGTTCCTTGCTGCCGATGCGCCTGAGCATGAGCGGCCGCTGCTCGTGCACGCCGCGTTGATGGGCGTCACCGTCGGCACTCACCCTGAGCTCGTACAGCTGCGCCAGCGCGTCCTTGTTGTGTTCCTTGCTGCCGATGCGCCTGAGCATGAGCGGCCGCTGCTCGTGCACGCCGCGTTGATGGGCGTCACCGTCGGCACTCACCCTGAGCTCGTACAGCTGCGCCAGCGCATCCTTGTTGTGTTCCTTGCTGCCGATCCGCTTGAGGATGAGCGCCAGCCCTCGTGTACGCCGCATTAATGGGCGTCACCGTCGGCACTCACCCTGAGCTCGTACAGCTGCGCCAGCGCATCCTTGTTGTGTTCCTTGCTGCCGATCCGCTTGAGGATGAGCGCCAGCTCCTCGTGTACGCCGCATTAATGGGCGTCACCGTCGGCACTCACCCTGAGCTCGTACAGCTGCGCCAGCGCATCCTTGTTGTGTTCCTTGCTGCCGATCCGCTTGAGGATGAGCGCCAGCTCCTCGTGTACGCCGCATTAATGGGCGTCACCGTCGGCACTCACCCTGAGCTCGTACAGCTGCGCCAGCGCATCCTTGTTGTGTTCCTTGCTGCCGATCCGCTTGAGGATGAGCGCCAGCTCCTCGTGCACGCCGCGCGGCAGCCGCCCCGCGCTCAGGGCAGAGTTGATCGGCGTCACGGACGCTACCATCGAGCTGCCGTTGAGGGCGTCCGCTGTGTTCTCCTTCTTTTCGTCCAGCTTCAGTTGCTGTGAAGGGAAATCAGGAATTACAGTTTACGGTCATTCGGGAGTTGTCATCATTATCACAAGGCTGCAAAACGTCCATTGCTGGACATAGGACTCTCCTAATGATAATCGTCATTTAGGGGAACTTGCCTTGCAGCCGTATTCATAAACGTTACGTCGTCGTTGTCGCTACGGCGTCGCACGAACGCACAGGTACCCAAAAACCTATAGGATTTTGGGCACTGTGCGTCCGCGCATCGCATAGTAACGTTTGTGAATACGGCCGTTAGTCACCTAGTCACCATGTTTGGCAGGCACGTTTCACTAACCCGTGACCGCAGTATGCTGTGGTGAAGCATGATCCGGAAACGCATTATAATACTATTGGCGAGGAGCATAACTCCTACGAATCTCTGGCGTAATGGCAGCCCGAACTATCTTGTCATCATAAATTGCCTGCCCTTTGATATACCATCATTCACGCAGCGCATCTATCTTTCTTCAAGCGTAGATATATGGCAATACTAGCTGTGCCAGCGGCTTCGCCCGGGTTCATGTAGGTGTGTCACAGAAGTGTTTATTATGTTAGAAAGGGGCAAAAAGTAACCTATGTTACTATCCACCTCTTCAACTATCTCAACTTAAAAAATCACGTCAATTCGTCGCTCAGTTTTGCCGTGAAAGACAGACAGACACACTTTCCCATTAATAATATTATAGTATATAGTATGGATTGAATAGATTTACATAGGCTTATCTTGTCAATACAGCATAGGTCAGATATAAAATAAAATCGAAAAAGATATTCGCTTACCTTCAATACTTTGAGTAGATAAGGGAACAGATCGGACTCGTTCACGTCCGGTATCTGCGTGAGGTGGTTCGTTATCAGCGACCCCTTCATCTTGACTAGAGTGTGCACCAGGGTTTTGACAGTTCTGTTGGGCCATAAAGATAAAGAGGTTTAGAATGTCATAGTCAAAAGCCGGTAAACGTAGATAAATAAATTCCGTAAGTTAGAAATAATCTTTTGAAATTAGGGTTGATTCTTGGGCAACCTGGAATATGGCGCTCGTGTATATTACTTCAGTCGCGTAATGTTCAAGTTACAAAATGTCCAGTTTTCATCGTAACATGAGAGGTGACATTCGGTGAAATGTACCAGGAGCGCATAGATAGATAGGAAGTCTATGGGTTGCATTTTGCATTTTAACTATCATTAACTATTATTTTGGTCGATCAAAGTGGTATTGTTGATAATTTAACGCGGGCAGATTTTAATTTATGAATTTCACATCGATCGATTACAATCTGACCGAATAATAGTTGAAAGTGTAAGCATGTAAAACAATGCTTTGACACACAATATTTCGACAGTTTACAATCTCGCGAGATAGATTATAATCTAACGGTATTTACAATTTTACGGTGACATAATATAAATACATATTATACATAGTAAACGTCCAGATCAATACCAGCAGACATGTTCATGCACACAAATGTTTGTAACATAAGCAGCAAACTTGATTCCATCTAACCTGTACGGCGTATCGCTAATATCCGGATTCTTCTTCCAATAACTGTTCGGGTACGCCTTGTAGAACAGGTGTATCTTGTAGAGCACCGCGTCGTGGTCGATCGAGTTGGCGTCCCACGTGGGGATCATCTTGAGCGTCTTCCAGAAGCACTTGAGCAGCAGGTCCTGGTAGCGGGGGTACGCTGGTTCCGAGACGCCGATTGAGTCGTGCAGGAGGGAGACTATTGCGCTGGAATGGGAATATTGCGTTGAGATCGATTGATGGACAACACTTTTGACAACGACCTTTTTTTTTTTTTATAGTGGCTCGACATAATGGCTTTCCTACACCTGATGGAAAGCGAAAGAGAAGCCCAAGTCGCTGTGACAACGGGCAAGTAACTGGTCAGTTACCTGTCAGTTGCCACCGCCATGCCGGCCCAACCCTAACCCCCCACGAGCTCCGGAAACCCTACTCACCGGCAGAAACACGACCCAGAGGTCATTTGACTGCGGTATTCTATAGGGTGGAGGTCCTTCCCCGGACGGGCGGCTCAATTCGAGCGAAGATTCGCTATGCCCTACCTCTCTTGCCCGACCTGGAGGCGTCACCCATAAGCTCACGCATGGCAGGATGGTTCGCGATCGCAGGGCGCAGCTCTTCACTCCGGTGACGATGCTGCCCTTAATCGGTCTTTGGTATTTAGCTGCGCCTTCAATCGTGATGGTTATGCCGCCACCACTCGGCAGCTTCGTTTATTATTCGGCAGGATGTACCACAGACAGATGAGGGTGGCTTAAAGCGAAAAGATGATTATGTCGCTCCATTACATGTCCATAATTATTCGTTGATCACTATAAGGAGAGATATCGTGCCGCCCGTCCAGGGAAGGACCTTAACGAAACCTAACCCTAAAGAAAGGACCAGAAAAATGGTCACAGGTTCGTTCGTTGACGCCCTTCAAGACACTTTATCTTAATCTGAAAGTATTTATTTACACAATCCAATTACAAAACACTCATTCAACTAGAGAGAGAGAGAAAAGTAATAATCGGCGGGAACTCGATGACAGCTGTCAGTGTCACCGTTACGTCAAACTTCAACTGTCAACGTTAGTGCGGTGGCTCTTGAGCGTGGCTAATAGTGCTTTGCCGCAGCGGTTGATTATTCTCCTCAAACAGTACTAAATAACGACTAAGGCAAACCCGCAAGCATGACAATATTGTCATCATCATCATCAGCCTATAGCAGTCCACCGCTGGATACAAGCCACTCCAGTTGTTCGCCATTTAGGAGTTGACCCATATGTATTCCCAAAGTGGCGAAAAACTGCAGCAGTGGACTGTGATAGGCTGATGATGATGATGATAAGAGAGGTAGGGCATAGCGAATCTTCGCTCGAATTGAGCTGCCCGTCCGGGGAAGGACCTCCACCCTATAAAATACCGCAGCCAAATGACCTTCGGGTCGTGTTTCTGCTGGTGAGTAGGGTGTCCGGAGCTCGTGGGGGGTTAGGGTTGGGCCGGGATGGCAGTGGCAACTGACCAGTTACTTGCCAGTTGTCACAGTGACTTGGGCCTCTCTTTCGCTTTCCATCAGGCGTAGGGAAGCCATTATGTCGAGCCACTATAAAAAAAAAATGATGATGATAAAAAAACAGCCGTAGGTACCACAACAGCGCCGTGCGCGGCGAGTGCTCCAGCACGCGCACGCACACGTTGTTGAGGATGCGCACGAGCCGCTCGGCGTCCGGCCCGCTGCCGGCCGCGCCTGCGCCCGCGCCTAGCACGCGCAGGAGTTCGCCGAGCAGCGAGCAGAGGGCCGACTCGCCTACTTGCGCACCGCATCCGGCCGTGTCGTAGAACTGTGGAAGTTATCCATACTTATAATAAATCTGTAGAGAGGTCAATTCTGTACATGAAATATTTTTTCAAAATAACTTTCAGCGGGTGATCAGTGATCGATACTGATGCCAAAAATGTAATCAGTAAAATTTTTGTCTGTCTGTTCGTTATAGAAACAAAAACTACCGAACGGATTTGAACGAAACTTGGTACAATTATTCTTCATACATCTGGGCAGGTTATAGTATACTTTTCATCACGCTACAATCAATAGGAGCAGAGCAGTAACGGGAAGTGTTGGGAAGACGGGAGAACTTTTTACCTGTATGTTTGAACGCGCTTCACGGACGCACAGGTGCCCAAAAACCTATAGGATTTTGGACACTGTGCGTCCGAGCGTCGCATAGTAACGTTTGTGAATACAGCCGTAAGTCTTTTAGCGAATGAATCCAAAGTAGGGTATTTTACGGATAGAGCATTTTAACTTTTAAGAATGGGGCATTTCGCGAATAAGTCCTTAAACGAATGCAAGTCATTTTGCGAATAGGTCCAATATCTACTAAACCGTGACACGGGTATTGTTTGTGAATACGGTTGTTATTCCTCTCAGTGTCAGTTCACTTCAGTCAGTGGGGGGCTAGGGTTGGGCCGGCATGGCGGTGGCAACTGACAGGTAACTGACCAGTTACTTGCCCGTTGTCACAGCGACTTGGGCTTCTCTTTCACTTTCCATCAGGCGTGGAAGCCATTATGTCGAGCCACTATAAAAAAAAAAGACTTACCGTGGTCAGCGCCCCAGCGAGGTACTTGTAGGCGGGCAGGGCTTCCTGCGGCGGCAGGGCGCCGCTGCGCAGGCGCCGGACCTGCGCCGCCACCGCGCTCACCAGGCGCTGCTCGTGCGCGCCCAGCGCCGCCCCGCGCCCCGACGCCAACGCGCCGGTGACGAGGGACAAGGCGCGGATGGCCGCCTGGGTACAGAAAAAACACAAATCATTTTAGCTCCTGAGCAGGACAAATGTGTAAAATATCAGACAACATCACTTCATCATGGTCAGCCTTTTTGAGTCCAATACTGAACATAGGCCTCCCCTAAGCCTCGCCATCCACTTCTGCTGCTGGTTTCTCCTATCCACCGCTTTCCGGCCACTCTCTGGATGTCGTCCGACCAGCGTGCTTTGGGTCTGCCTGATTTTCTGCTGCCAGTTCGAGGTCTCCACTCAGTAAGTCTGCGGCTCCACCTGTCATCTTGGCACCTCATCAAGTGTCCGGCCCATTGCCACTTCAGCTGCGCTACTCGTTTGCCGATGTCATAGACTCTGGTCCTCTGTCTTATAACATCGTTCCGAATGCGATCCACGAGCGAAACGCGCAACATTGACCTCTCCATGGCCCTTTGTGCCACCTTGAGTCTTGATCAACATCACTTACATTGCTCTAATCCTAAAGTAAGTAGCTTAAGCGCTCGTGTTATATGGGTATCAGAACAACGAAGGTACCACGAATAAATACTTAAATACAAATTATAAACACCCAGACATGGAACAAACACAAGTATTCATCACACGAATTGACGAATTGTTTCATCTGTAGTCAGTAGTGTAACAATGAAGATTGTTTATGCATTATCATTATTATTACTTATACAGGGTGTTTGGTGCATCGTGTGCCAAATTGAAATCATTGATTTGAGCCTATTTTGATTAAATAGGATAAATAGCTAAATAAAAACATTCAATTGTTTTAAGAGAGGTAGGGCATAGCGAATCTTCGCTCGAATTGAGCCGCCCGTCCGGGGAAGGACCTCCACCCTATAGAATACCGCAGTCAAATGACCTCTGGGTCGTGTTTCTGCCGGTGAGTAGGGTTTCCGGAGCTCGTGCCAACCCTATGGGCCGGCATGGGCGGTGGCAACTGACAAGTAACTGACCAGTTACTTGCCCGTTGTCACAGCGACTTGGGCTTCTCTTTCGCTTTCCATCAGGCGTAGCGAAGCCATTATGTCGAGCCACTATAAAAAAAAATTGTATCATCTTTCAAACAAAAAGTTTCACCTATACCGGTAATAATATACCACAGACAGACAAAATACTTAAATATGTACTTACATTGAGATCAGGACTAGCGATGGAGTGTATGGTGTCCGCTAGTTGCGAGTCGTCGATAGCCTGTTGGGAGTGTTGCGTGGCGGTCACGAGCGGGTGGGGCGCTATGTGTCTCGGCGGGGACATGGGCATCGTGCTATAAAACAAAAACAAAATTGAAATCCATCTATAATTGACGGAAATATCGGTGAACATACATAAAAAAAATATATTATACATTCAGACGAATTGAGAACCTCCTCCTTTTTTGAAGTCGGTTAAAAAAGCAAATATCATCAACATTATTATTAAGTCATTCATAACTTACAATACAGCAAGTAACTAAGATGGGATTAAACAAATACAACAAGAGTCATAGATTTGAGTATATTTAATAAGAACTTTTTTGAAAAAGTGAGGTGGGCAGCCATTTTCAGGGTACAGGTTGCGCATATAGCTGAATCCCTGCCTATTCTTCACTCCATTCTGGGGAGGCCATGCTGTATAGTTTCTTACATCCAAATTCATTATAACTACTGCAAGTTAACATTAACTTCCATACTTATGCACTACATGACTGGCTCGATGGCTCATTTGGTAGTTACCTTTGCCTTCTGAACCAAGGGTCGTCGTGAGTTCCATTCCCGCACGTTACAAACATTCCCGCACGTTACAAACATTTGTGTTCATGAAACATGTCTGTTTGTATTGGTCTGGGTGTTAACTATGCATAATATGTATTTATATAAAAAAAAAATAGTATCTAAGTAACTTTATTAGTTGTCTAGTAAACATAGTACAAGCTTCGGCTAAGTTTGGGGCTAGATGGCGATGTGTAGCCCAGCGTGTCATGTCTTGGGTTGGGCACGACCATGAACTTGAGGTCCGGCTCGGGGTCAGACCTTGGCCTGTGGCCTGTCACTGACCTCTGCCGTGTCAGGGGCGGCGCGTGCGTAGTGGGCTGCACGCCGCCGGCCGGGATGGGCTCGTCCAGGAACTTGAGGTCCGGCTCGGGGTCAGACCGCGGCCTGTGGCCTGTCACTGACCTCTGCCGTGTCAGGGGCGCCGCTTGCGTGGCGGGCCGCACGCCGCCGGCCGGGATGGGCTCGTCCAGGAACTTGAGGTCCGGCTCGAGGTCAGACCGCGGCCTGTGGCCTGTCACTGACCTCTGCCGGGTCAGGGGCGCCGCGTGCGTGGCGGGCCGCACGCCGCCGGCCGGGATGGGCTCGTCCAGGAACTTGAGGTCCGGCTCGAGGTCAGACCGCGGCCTGTGGCCTGTCACTGACCTCTGCCGTGTCAGGGGCGGCGCGTGCGTAGTGGGCCGCACGCCGCCGGCCGGGATGGGCTCGTCCAGGAACTTGAGGTCCGGCTCGGGGTCAGACCGCGGCCTGTGGCCTGTCACTGACCTCTGCCGTGTCAGGGGCGCCGCTTGCGTGGCGGGCCGCACGCCGCCGGCCGGGATGGGCTCGTCCAGGAACTTGAGGTCCGGCTCGAGGTCAGACCGCGGCCTGTGGCCTGTCACTGACCTCTGCCGGGTCAGGGGCGCCGCGTGCGTGGCGGGCCGCACGCCGCCGGCCGGGATGGGCTCGTCCAGGAACTTGAGGTCCGGCTCGAGGTCAGACCGCGGCCTGTGGCCTGTCACTGACCTCTGCCGTGTCAGGGGCGGCGCGTGCGTAGTGGGCCGCACGCCGCCGGCCGGGATGGGCTCGTCCAGGAACTTGAGGTCCGGCTCGGGGTCAGACCGCGGCCTGTGGCCTGTCACTGACCTCTGCCGTGTCAGGGGCGCCGCTTGCGTGGCGGGCCGCACGCCGCCGGCCGGGATGGGCTCGTCCAGGAACTTGAGGTCCGGCTCGAGGTCAGACCGCGGCCTGTGGCCTGTCACTGACCTCTGCCGGGTCAGGGGCGCCGCGTGCGTGGCGGGCCGCACGCCGCCGGCCGGGATGGGCTCGTCCAGGAACTTGAGGTCCAGCTCGGGCAGGTCGGGCCGCCGCAGCACGGGCACAGCCGCGTCCAGCTGCGCGATCAGCTCGGGGTCCAGGCCGAACGGACCCGTGATCACTCGCGGTTCTGGTGGTGGCCTGTGTGAAGTTAAGTAAGGTAAGTTAGTTGTCATAAGTTGTGAAGCGTAATTTACAGCCATAGAAATGAAAAAAAGAAAGAAAGAAAATTGTTTTATTTGGGGACACACATCACAGTTAAGGAACATACATAGTAAATTACAACAATTCATAAAATGAAAAAACATAAACAAAACAAAACAAATAAAAAATAGAAATAGATCGCAACAAAACGTTGAAATAAGTATGGAACGGCAAAATATAGTGGGTGCAGTAAACAAATGGAGGAAGGCGACATAGTAACATAACAAACTCTTGTACATTCAAGGTTATACTTACAAATGAACAGGCGGAGGCGGTTGTTCCTCCTCTTCCTCTTCCACGTACTCAGCTGGCACCGTGTCCACGGATATCACGCGTCTCGGCGGCTCATCCTGCCGACGAAACAATAAAGTATACATATACAAGTTTCGGAACGATAATAGGGATGTAAAGTAGAACCCATCATCTATTCGCTCCAAGCCAACCTCACCTGCCCGTAGTGCATCCTGCCGAATAACAAACGAGGCTCTGGGAACCGACTGGTATAACCATCACTATTGAAGGTGTAGCTAAATACCACAGGCTGATGATGGGCAGCCGGAGCGAGAAGCTACACACTGTGATAGCCAACCCGCCCGCCCAGAGTGGCGATTATGGCTAAAGCCTCCAGATGTTTGAGGAAAGTGGCGAACAGCTGGAGAGGCCATACCACATGCTGAAGACGGGCAGCAGCGTCACCGGAGCGAGAAGCTACGCCCTGCGATCGCCAAACCATAGTGACGATTATGGGTAAAGCCTCCAGTTGTTTGACGAAAGCGGCCTATGTCCAGCAGTGGACTGCGGTAGACTGGTACACACATACCTCGACTGGCTGGTGCTGTATGGGCTTCCCGGAGGCGGACAGCGGCACCACCATTGAGCGGCGCGCCTCCGCACTACGACTCTTGCCCGCGCGTTTGATACGCTCCTCTAACAGCGACAGGTCTTTGTCTGATATCTAAACGAGGAAATATATGCTTTGGTAGGTCATAGAATAAATGAAATTGTATAAAACATCTATAACAAGAACAACATGATTTTGACGAGACCACTTATTAGAATCTGTATGTATGTGGAAATAGTTAAATTATCGAAACAAGCTAGATACTTTTTTGTAAATAAGTAGCAAACACCCAGACCTGTACAAACGGACATGTTCTCATGCACACAAATGTTTGTTTTGTGCTAAGAGTGTCTCTACCACAGTACTAGAAACCGCCTATCAAGAAAATACGACGTAATTTGTTGTCCTTGTTGCTAATGTCGCTTTAACATACCTAACTATTAATTGCTATTAAAACATTGTTAATGCCTCGGGTCCTATTCTAGTGTAGTCGAGCGTAGAGAAACTGATGCGTCCCTGATCTGGCTAAAATATAACCAAAGACATTCGTTAAAAGCTCATACCTGGCCAATCATCTTGTACACCTTCTCCCCTTCAAGGAAGTACGCACTGGCCACGCAATTAAGCGCCGCCGACCTCACGGCGTTGTCCCTGTCCCCTATATGACGCGCGAGTTCCTTCAGCGCGGCGCCGCCGGTCGGGGACATCACCGTCGAACCGTACGTCTCTAGCAGATGCCCGATGCACTCTAGGCATTCTGTAAGGAAGTATTATCGCTGTTATCGAGGCTTTATCGGAATTTTATACTGTTATGTGTTATGTATGATAAACGATTGAGACGTGATTAGCATATGTTTTGATAGTGTGAAATGAATATTTTAGATTAAGTAAGGTTTTCGAGCTTGTTATCGAATAAGCAAAAGATTTCGTAAATCTGCGTAATTTATACGGCTATTTGAGGACAATAGTCACAGAATTAATATTTTAATTCATCAGGATTTAATGTCATTTTAATTTTAAAAAGACTTTTCTTTTTTCGGTATTTCTTATCGACATAATTATTATTTTAATTAAGGAGATTATCAAGGGTATCATATTTCAAGGATGCAATATTTACATGGAGAAATAAAATCTACTTAAATCTCAAGTAAAATGGGACACAACTGCCCCATTTATTTATATTTATTTTAACAACTTTTAGAGACTGTTATTAGGCAATGAGCTTAGCCATAATTATGTATAAATTTAGGATAGATCTTGTTATATTTCAATAAAATCGAATACCAGAACTTATATTGTGAAATGTAACACTTACCAGCTCTCTGTCTGGCGTTTTTCGACTTCAATCCCTCCATTAGATATCCAAACAGTTTGGTGACCGAGTAGACAACACAAATCTGTTTGAATAGAGCTTTTACACCGTTGCGTACTGTGTCTTTTGGATCTCCCACCTGGTAAACAATATTGCATTTATAGCCAAACAGTTTGAATAACCCAAGACATGCCACGCTAGGCCACACAGTGCCATCTAGTCCCACCCAAACTAAGCCGAAGCGAAGCTTGTACTAGTTAAGTGATTAGATACTTATTCTTTTACAAATACATAATAAACATAGTAGACACCCTGACCTATTGGTTAAACATTGTTACGGACTGGCCGCATGGCGGCCGACCTCCTTCGCATTTATACTTTTTTATATTTTCGTTGTTCTTCTGTTCTTTGAAAATTCTTTCGGTGTGCTTTTTCCAATCTCTTGTGCGTGGTGCGTGTTATTTTTATTTCGTGTTATTTTTACTTCTATATTACATTTAATTTAATTTCCTTTGAGCCTCCCTTTTTCTTCCCTTTTGCCCTTCTATCCTTAACAAACATAATAATACCAAAAAAAGCTGGCACCCAACCGGTGGCGGTATAACCATCACAATTGAAGGCGTAGCTAAATACCACAGACCGATGACGGGCAGCAGTTTTACCGGAGCGAGGAGCTACGCCCTGCGATCGTCAACCCACTTGCCCAGCGTGGCGATTATGCGTATATCCTCCAGATATTTGCCCTAAATGGCGAACAACTGGAGAGGCCTATGTCCAGCAGTGGACTGCAATAGGCTAATGATGATGATGTGATCATGATGATTGTAGAGCAGTAAGCCACTGCCTCGCTGTCTACTTGAGTATGTGGCTTCTTTTCAGTTACTAAATATAAATAGAAATTTTGTTTTGATGGATGTTTGTTATCTTCCATGTGAATCCTGCTCACAGGAATATTGCAGTAATATAGCTCATACATCAGATAACACATAGACTATGATTTATTAAGTACTAGCTGCGCCCCGCGGTGTTACCCGCGGTTTCTCGTTACAATTATTCGAATTTTTCTCGCCGTAAAAACTATCCTTGAACTTCAACGAACATTTTAAAAAAGAATTGGCTAAATTGGTCCAGTCGTTATAGAATTATGCGCTTACCAACACATTTAGCGATTAATTTTTATATTATAGATTTATCATTTACGCGTTCAAAACCGCGGACAGCAGCTAGTACATAATAGTACAAAGTTACCTTGAGAACCAAATACGGTATGAAGCAGTTAGCCTCATACTCTGCCATAGTGTAGTCACTGTCCATCAGGAACTGGAAGACCAGCGACAGGTACTCCAGCCCCTTCAGGATGACGGACGGGTTGGTGTCGAAGAACCGCAGCGTCAGCCATTTGAGCACCAGGTCCAAGTTCGCCATCAGAGCTGAGCCGTTCTCGTGGAGGTCGTCTGAGAGCGCTTCTATCGCTTTTAGGTGGTATCTGTTGGATGAAGTTTAGTATAAGAGAATACCAGAATACCAGTTACTTGCCAGTTGTCACAGCGACTTACCATCATGTGAAGGGAAGCCATTATGTAAAGCTACTATAAAAAAAAAATACACCACAGGTCTGGTAACTAAAGCACGTTCAACACATTAACACTAGTGTTATAAAACAAATGTTGATTAGAATTCGATATAATTACATCAAAAATAAATATGTGAATAAATAAGTTATTATTTATGTATTTGTATTTTTAACTAGCGGTGGTTTTATCCGCGGTGTTACCCGCGGTTCCTCGTTGCATTTATTCAAATTTT
Source organism: Conogethes punctiferalis (assembly GCA_031163375.1). Classification (NCBI taxonomy): domain Eukaryota; kingdom Metazoa; phylum Arthropoda; class Insecta; order Lepidoptera; family Crambidae; genus Conogethes; species Conogethes punctiferalis. The sequence continues at coordinate 5,635,314 of CM062096.1, read as the reverse complement.
TCCGTAAGAACCATCATTGGACTTCAATGAACATTTTAAAAAAAGAATTGGCCAAATTGGTCCAGGCGTTGTTGAGTTATGCGCTTACCAACACATTTTGAGATTCATTTTTATATTATAGATCACTTATTATCGTTCTATCATAAGCAAATGTATAAGTAGGCACTATTTTATACACTATATAATTATAAACATTCTGTTATGGAATCCCTACTAATATTATAAATGCGAAAGTAACTCTGTCTGTTACGCTTTCCCGCTTAAACCTCTCAATTTTAATGAAATTTGGCACAGACATAGGCTGCCTTTTATTGCGAAAAAAGGGATGAAGAAACACTACTATGACACACCTACATGAACGCGGGCGAAGCCGCGGGCACAGCTAGTAAGTAATATTTGCAGACCTAATAAATAAATAATTCCCACCTGAAATCATTGTGGAACATGTTGGCGACGAGTTGCTTGTTCAGTCCAGCTGTACCCATTTGTTCTTTTAGCAACTCGAAGAACTCTTCGCGAGGTGCGGTGAAGTTCCATTTTAGTACTGAAATAAAGAGATTCATTAAGACATTTCAGGGCAGAATTCAGTCTCAAAGAGAATACTTATGGTATATTACACTTACCCTTTAGTTTTTGGTCATCGATAATTCGCTGGTTCTTCGCGTTATTATTCGGCAGTAACGGTGTACAATCCTCGTCGTCTTTTTTGCCACGGCTCGAAGCTGACGATGGCTTCGCTGGGCCCTGCAATCAAATTTAAAGTAATACTCAAGTCCTCAAGATGCAGCTCAATTCGAGCGAATATTCGCTATGCCCTACGTTTCTTATTGTTCTATGGGAAGAGTAGGTCGCACCTTGTAACCAGAGTCTATTTCTCTCACCTTGCCCTTAGCGGGAGCAGCTATCTTCTTCTCCGCTTCCTTCTTGAGAGCTCCGGCTGACTTGACGCCGCGCGGTTCGTCCTTCTTGCTTTTGGTGGGGAGCGGCTGCACTGGCAGGCTTGGGCGCGCCTTGTCCAATGCCGCTTGCACGACCGACTTGGAACCGGGCTGGAGAAATGTGGAAAACGTGTATAGTGTTTTTTTTACAACATTAAGGTGGCAAACAAGCCTATGGCCCGCCTGATGTTGAGCTGTTACCGGAGCAAAGTCAATATTATAATCTTTATTCGTATAGGTTTTTCAAAAAACACTTACAGCCTATGGCCGCCCGTAACACCAGGGTTATCACATACTGGTGTTGACTGCTCCATTGTAGTGTGGGAGAATCCCCTGTCGACGGCTAGGGGGCTTTATAAAAAAAAGTAGTGACGCGTCAGTCACTAACCAGCGTCCGGCGAGTGCGCACGTATTCTCATCATCATCACCATCATCAGTAGCATATTGCAGTCTACTGCTGGACATAGGCCTCTCCAGTTCGCCACTTAGGGCAAACATCTGGAGGATATACCCATAATCGCCACGCTGGGCAGGCGGGTTGGCGATCGCAGGGCGTAGCTTCTAGTTCCGGTGACGCTGCTGCCCGTCATCGGCCTGAGGTATTTAGCTACGCCTTCAATTGTGATGGTTATGCCGCCACTAGTCGGATGTAAGCGACTCGTTTGTTTTCACTACGGGCAGGTGAGGTTGGCTTGGCTCCCTTACATAAAAATGCATGTATTCTGTGTCTGCAATATTCCACCATTGCGGGCAAAGCCTCTAGATGTTTGCCCGAAGTGGCGAACAGCTGGATAGGCCTATGTCATCAGAAGCGTAGCGTGCCTTGGCGGGGCCCCATATAAAAAAGTGTTTAGGGGCCCTTGGGAAGGGAAAAAAATTGTCACAAAATTTTTGTTTACGCACTTTGGGGACCTCCATGATATGGGGGCCTCGTATAATTGATACGGCAGATACGGCAGTAGCTACGCCCCTGCTGACGATGAATATCCTACTAGGCTGACCTTGAGCTTGTCCAGCTGCTTGTGCATGGGCTCGTAGCCGAGGTGCAGCATGACGGGCAGCACGCAGTCGCCGGCCGCCTTGCGCACGTCGGCCGCGCGGTCCTCCAGGCACGCGAACAGCACCGGCACGCACAGCGACAGCTCCTCGCGCGGGAACGACTTCAGCGGCACTGCACATACAAACAATACATAATCTATACTAATAGGGACGTTTCCAGGGTCAAAATACTTACATTATATTTAGTCAGAGAGAGACAAATATATTGGACAACTTTCCCTTTTTCATTTAAACAAAAAATAACAAAGATACAAAGCATCAAAATGTAGGAGTGGGGGTGTTTGATGTCACGCCGTGCGGCATTTTTTCGCGTCACGTCACGAGCAACTTTAACGCGCTATATCTTTGTAATCTTTGGTCTAATTTACAAATGAAAAAATACGTATCTTTTATTTTTGAACAATCTAGAAGACGGACTAATTAAATTTTTACGGCAACAAGCCTATTGTATAAATGGGAAAGTGTGTCTGTCTGTTTATCTTTCTGTCACGGCAAAACGGAGCGACGAATTGATGTGATTTTTTAAGTGGAGAACAGCTAGTGTATAATAAAACAGTAAATAACAGCATTTTTTAGCAAAAGAACCGACTTCAGTACGGTGTACGGTGAAGTACACTCTTTCCAACAAAAAAATATTTTTTGAAATCAGTTCACAATTCTCGGAGGTATGTGGTTACAAGCATAAACAAAAAACACTCGCATTGAGAACCTCCTCCTTTTCTTTGGAGTCGGTTAAAAAGTGTGTCTGACATTGAATATTGTTTATCAAAAAAAAGTATAGGGGCGAGACGAATAGGATTTGCCTTAGTCACGACAATTTGTCTGGTTGATGAAAGGTCTAATTTGTCCCCAGGTGAATGCTGCTGCTCGTTTCCTGATATTCTTTTAGTCGTCTTCTACTACATTCACTGGTAGTCATTTAGCGGCGCCTGCGCACTGGGCTTGCAACACCACTACACCATAATGTGTCGCGGCAGACTACTGCGCTGCCGCTGCGGCCTCACCTTGCGGCAGGTGCAGCGCCAGCCACTGCAGCAGCGAGGCGCGCAGCACGGGCGAGCCGGCCTTGAGCGCGTCGAACACCATTTCGCCGTCGAGCGGCGCGTGCGCACCCGCCTCGCGACACCACGTCTCCACGCATGACACAGCCGCAGTTCGGATCCATTGCTTGCTGTCGCCGAAGGCTGAGGAATAGTGCAATTTGTTTTAGAAATGTCTTGATTAAAACAAACACCTAAAAATAAAAATTAGCCCGTTTTCCACATTAAACTGACACTGGCTGTCAAATAAACCATTAATTGTTTTCAATCAATCAATAGCCCGGCAATTGAATTCGCGGGCAAGAACTAATCATATCTATAATAGGGATGTTTCCAGGGTCAAAATAATTACATTATATTTAGTCCGTAACAACCGATCCGATTTGTAAGTGTTTTTTTAAAAACCTATACAAAAATAAAGATTATTTTAACACTATGCGAAGTAAGGCCATTACGGGGGCGACCGGCACTCAAGTGTTGTTTATTATTGTAATAAATTTTTGAGTACCTTTGCATCCGCGCGTCGCATCGCATAGTACCGTTTGTGAATACGGGTAAGTACGCTAGTAAGAAATATATTACCTTGGAAGAACGCCGGGAAGAAAGTCCTCACATGGTTCTTGCACTTGGAGCCCATAGCGGTGGCCAAGGATTCGCAGATGTGAAGCGCGCTTTGGGCCAGCTTCGAGTTGGAGTCCAGCAGGCGGGCGGCCAGGGCTGCGGGCAGCTCGCCCAGCGACGGCTTGATGGGGGACGAGTTGGTGATGATGGCTTTTAGCTTGTCCAGAGCTTCGTTGCGAACCTGGAAAGATATACATGCTAAATAGACCCTTAACGAAGCCGTGAACTACATGTTCTCCTGATCCTGACGAACAACGTTACTTCTAGAAAAATACCTGGGAAATTTATGGTTCCTGAGATATTGACCTTCAAAGATAAAAAAAATACCAGCGTTTTTCATATTAATGCTTTTAAAATGCAATTACTCACATTTCTTCTAAAGGAACCATATTTTAATCTTAACTAATATTATAAAGCTGAAGAGTTTGTTTGTTTGTATGTTTGTTTGTTTGTTTGTTTGAACGCGCTAATCTCAGGAACTACTGGTCCGAATTGAAAAATTATTTTTGTGTTGAATAGACCATTTATCGAGGAAGGCTTTAGGCTATATAACATCACGTTGCAACTATTAGGAGCGAATAAATAATGGAAAATGTAAAAAAAACGGGGAAAAAATAACTATTCCACGCGGACGAAGTCGCGAGCACAGCTAGTTGTGAATATTTCTCAGCAAACGAGGCCTTTCTATTCACGGCTCGCAATGTACAACGCACGCGCACAAACAGTCACTATCACGTCAGCTGTTGAGTACGTCGCGAAACGTTATTACGCGCTGTACATTGCGTGGTACAGAAAACAGCTGGTTTTTTACTCATAAAAACAAAAGTAGTTTCCCTGCCATAATATTCGAAAATAATACTCAGTTATTCGGCTTCGTTAAGATCTGAAAGCGCCTTTATGTTGTCGGGTCGGGTCCTTGAAGAGCTTCGATCAGGCGAGTATGAGCGAGAATGCTACCGAAATGACTAAAGCATCTCATACCTTCCAGTTCTTGTCGTTGATCTCCGCGACCAAAGCATCAGTGATCAGCGGCGCGATGTCGGTCCGCGGGCGGTTGTCCTCCACGACGGCCGGCTCGTCCTCGGCAGCCTCTTCATACGTCTCCGAGATGTCATCGCCCATGGAACCTTTGCTGGCAGACTGGACAATATAACAGATACATTATTTATTTACTTTATCTTTGTTGCATCTTTGTTGAATATCAGCAAACGGGCTGCAGGGGTTAACTGGGTACAAATAAGACCTACTGTGGTCATTATCCCGTCTGCCAAGTGTGGTGATTAAAGCAATCCCAAATGACATTGCTGGACATAGGCCTCCACCAATGACAATTGAAGGGTCCATTGCAATAATGATGATTGCCAAAAAATACTTGAACTTGTTTTGGTGGAACTACTGTTCCACCGCTGTGGCAATATGGTCTTACCAGACCGGAGAAAAAAGGACCATCTGTCTAGCCGTTATTTATCACTGTTTTAACTTAAAGCCCAATATATGTCAAAGCAAAATCCCAAGGACATTGTAGTTGGTTACCAGCTGTGGACGTTTGCAGGCTGATGACGATAGCTACCTTACTGACAGTCCCAAGCTGCCTGGTCGGCGTGGGCGGCGAGCTGTTCGCGTGCTTGTCCAGCTCGAGGCTGATGAGCTGCTTGGTGGCCGGCTTCTCGCTGTCGAAGTGGTTCAGCAGCGAAGGGCCCACGTACAGCGACAGGATGCCGAGGAAGTTGACCGTGGAGGTGCGCACGTTCGGATTGGTCGCGGAAAGGGCTTTCTTGGAATGCGCGATTATGGACCTTATGTTCATGCTGGGGACAAGAGATTGGTAATATAATGACGAGGTAGTTGTTACATTATATTTAGTCTGTATTTTAGATTATAAACATATATTGGACACGTATTTTTCCTTTATTCATTTAAACCAAAAAATAACAAACATACAAGGCATCAAAGTTTATGAGTGGGGGTCTTGTCACTCAGTGGCGAAAAAACTCCCACTCTTTGACGTCACGCGTAATTTTAACGGGCTATATCTTTGTCATTTTTAGTCTAACTTACAAATGAAAAAATACGTGAACAATCTTAAAGACGGAGTAATTAATTTTTTTATGGCAACAGGCCTATTGGACCACCCCATTTCAACCTATTGTAGTTATAGAAGATGACTAAGGGAATGTCAGGAAACGTCGGCAGTCGACGGGCAGCACCGTTTATATGGGTACAAATAAAACCTACTGCGGTCACGAATCCGCCTGCCAAGCGTAGTGACTAAGACAAATTCCCCAAATGACTGTACAACTCCAACTGTACCCTGTCTTGTAGAGCGCCAGCCTAGGCACCCTCGGCGATGCACGAGACACATCTAGGAGTGACACAAAGTACTCACGAGAAGCCAAACTCCTTGATAGCGTTCGCCATCCAGTTGAACATCTCCGACTGCACCTTAGGATTCTTCTGCGAGTCCATCGCGAAGGTGAGGCCCTCGTTGAGCGTGTGCTCCAGGCCGCAGCCCTCGGCGAGGCACGTGAGGCACTCCGCCGCCACACCGGAGCACGACGCTTCGCCGAGCTTCGTCACTACGTCTTGGAGTACGAAATCTGCTGCTGTTCTGTTGGGTACGATAGATGGTGTTACAGATTGGGCGCGTAGATACGGACCCTCTTGGATGTTTTTAGTGCGACACTTTTTTTGCTTTTGTTTATTATGAAAATTCAGTTTCATGTTCCCGCCTGAGATCTCTGTTTATACAGAAATTATTTTAATATGTATAAATAAATATTAAAATAATTTCTGGGAAAAACGTGCTAAAAGTACAATTTAGGTGTCGACCTACACACACATATGTGTGTGTAAGTCGTTATATGTGGCGCAGCGCCACCGCGCTGTCTGGGGATGCATCGAGTCCCTCCGGTCATCCCGACCCTCACCCCTCAGACAGAGACCTCATAGCAGACCGCCGGGCGGTGTCTCTCATAGTGGACTCATAGCGGTGTGTTTAGCGGGAGAATGTGTAAGTTCACTAATCCCCGTTATAGTTAAGCCGATTAGGAGCTATAACGGGGATTAATAGAACTTTTTAGTTTATTAATCACCGTTATAGCTCCAAATCGACGTTAACGGAGATTAATGAACAAAAAGTTCACTAATATCACTAAGTGGAATAAGCTAAGGCATTCTGGACGAAATAAAAGGTACCTATTGTAGGTGTTAGTAACACTAGCTAAGACGGTGATAAAATTATAACCACTCACGGTGTAATAGGGAAGTTCTCCGTGATGTACTTGGTGGCTTCGAGCCTCGCCTTGAGCACTTGCACGTTGGTGTCCTTTAGGCCGGGCTTCTTCTGCAGCACCCTGTACAGGACTTGGGCGGTGGCGTCGCTGGAACTAAGCCCTTGCACCGTCGAGTGGAAGCTCTGGACGGATGTGAGACGAGTCTTCCAATTGCTGTCGCCAAGGCCTGTTAACAATGGTTTGTCAATTCATAATTCAGATTCTGGCATGGCGTATTTTTATGGTTAAACTAAGCTAGAATAATAAATCACTCAAGACGTCCCACACTGGGTCTCATGGCACAGCCTCCGCTTATGGTAAAGCATCAACTAAGCTAAAAAACTGAGATGGGCCACAGAGCACCATCTAGGCCCAAACTAAACCAAGGCTTGTAGTATGGGTACTATACAATTGATTAACCTACTTAGATACTTTTTATTGTAAAATACATAACTTAGATAGTAAACAATGAGACCAATAAAATCAGACATGTTCATGCAAAAAAATGTTTGTAAGTAATGTGTGGGGATCGGGGAATAAAACTGGCTGGTCATAATAAATAATACGTGAGGTCATAAGACCTCACGTAATAATCAATAGAAAGTCACTAGATGCAGCAACATAATCTGTTGTAAACTTAAACTATGGAGCATAAGTTCCCAACACATTGACAGGCTCGGTGGCTTATTTGGTAGTGACCTCTGCCCTCTGAGCCAAGGGTCGTGGGTTCGATTCCCGCACAGTACAAACATTTGTGTTCATGAACATGTCTGTTTGTATTGGTCTGGGTGTTTTCTATGTATAATATGTATTTATTTACAAAAAAAAATATCTAAGTAAGTTTATCAGTTGTCTAGTACCCATAGTACAAGCTTCGGCTTAGTTTGGGGCTAGGTGGCGCTGTGTGGCCCAGCGTGGCATCTCTTGGGTTATTTGTTATTATTATTTATTACTATATAATTAATCACCCCTCTTTCAGAGAAAAATAAATCCAACATGTTCTACAAAAGTGGCTACACGGTACCTGTGAGCACATCGGGCGCGAACAGCAGCTCGGCCCTCGCGTCCACCTCCTCTGCGGACAGCTCCTGCTCGCGCGGCGGGCTGGGCTGCGCACGCGACGCGCCGGACTTCTTGGCCGCGCCCGCGCCTGGCTTCTTTACTGCCCCTGGGGATTAATGTTTAAGTTTATATTATACTAGCCAAACCGCCCTCGCTTCGCTTCGGGTTGCTATGGTACCCTATGTTCACCGGGGATAGTGTAGCTTTCCGACAGTGAAAGAATTATTCAAATCGGTCCAATAGATTCGGAGCTTATTCGTATCAAACAAACAATCAAATTTTTCTTCTTTATAATATTAGTATAGATTACCAAGCTGAACAACAGGGACACGTATTTTTTAATTTGTAAATTAGACAAAAAATTACGAAGTTATAGCCCGTTGAAATTACGCGTGACGTCACGCCGCGTGGCATTTTTACGGGACGGAGTGACGTCAAAGACTCCCAATCCTAACTTTTGATACCATGTACCTTTGCTATATTTTATTTGAATGAAAAAAGGAAAGATATGTGTCTAATACATTTTTATGATCTAAAATACGGACTAAATATTATAATGTAATTTTTTTTTTTTTTTATGGAAGAGGGGGCAAACGGGCCTGAAGGTCACCTGATGGTAAGTGATCACTTCAGCCCATAGACACCGCAACACCAGGGGAGTCACAGGTGCGTTGCCGGCCTTTGAGAAATCTATAGGCTCGCTTTTTGAAGGTCCCTAAATCATATCCACTCGGAAAAATTGCAGCAGGAAGCTGATTCCAAAGACCGGTTGCACGAGGCAGAAAATTGCGCGCAAAACGCACCGTGGAAGACCTCCAACTATCAAGATGATAAGGATGAAATCTAGAATTGGTGCGAGATGTACGATGATGAAAAATAGCAGCCGGTACCAGATCAAACAATTCCTCCGAACACTCGCCGTGATATATACGGTAGAAAACGCACAAAGACGCAACATCCCTGCGCAAAGATAAAGAGTCTAGTTTCTCTGAAAGTTCTCGGTCGTCAATGATTCGAGCCGCTCTTCGCTGGATACGGTCAAAAGGAAGAAGTTGATACTGAGGTGCCCCGGCCCACAGATGAGAACAATATTCCATGTGAGGTCGCACCTGTGCCTTGTACAATTGAAGACGGTGGGCTGGTGTGAAATATTGTCTCGCTCTGCCAAGAACACCCAGCTTCTTGGAGGCCAGTTTAGCCTTTCCCTCCAGATGACCCCTGAACTGAACATTGCTCGAGATATCAACGCCGAGAATATGGAGTGAGGATGCCGCGTCCAAGGGATTACCGCAGAAACGAGGGGACACGACAAAGGGAGAACGCTTAGCGGTAAACGCGCAAACCTGAGTCTTGTTCGGGGTAAAATTGACCAGGTTCTCGTTGCCCCAAGATAGGACCGAGTCTAAGGTGGTCTCAATTTTACCCACAAGATTATTCCGGCTTTCAATAATGTTTTCCCGAGAGGTTTGTGCATTACCCATGTATAAAGCGTCCCCTGTACTATCGTCTGCATAACAATGTATGTCACGAATATGCAACATGTCATTGATATGCAGAAGAAATAAGGTAGGGGACAGTACACAGCCTTGTGGCACACCAGCGTTCACGGGCTTCGCCTCAGAGCAAGAACCGTCGACAACGACACTGATGCTCCGCTCCGCAAGAAAACTGGCAAGCCAACCACACAACCTCTCAGGAAGCCCATATGATGGAAGTTTCGCTAAAAGCGCTTTATGCCAAACACGGTCAAACGCCTTTGCTATATCCAAACTAACAGCCAAAGCCTCACCCTTGCTCTCAACCGCCTCCGCCCAGCGGTGTGTGAGGTATACAAGGAGGTCACCCGCCGATCGGCCCTGACGAAAACCTTATTGGCGATCACAGAGCAGCTGGTGTTCCTCCAAGTATCCAAGGAGTTGGCGATTTATTATTGTCTCCATTAGTTTAGAGAGCAATGAGGTAATGGCAATTGGTCTGTAGTTGGAAGGGTCTGATCGGTCTCCCTTCTTGGGAATCGGATGGACAAGCGCTGACTTCCAGGATTTAGGGACGATACCGGTGGAATATGAAAGCCGAAAAAGGCGCGTGAAGACCGGCGTTAGCTCAGGAGCACAAATTTTGAGCACTATTGGTGGGATGCCGTCAGGCCCACTCGACTTATTGATGTCCAGGGAGAAAAGCAGACTACGAACATTGCTCTGCAAGAAACGAATGTTCGGCATGGTGCTATCACACTGCCGGATGGTAGGAGGTGATTTTCCCTGGTCATCAAGGATCGAGCTTGACGCAAATAGAGAGCCTAGGAGGTCAGCTTTCTCCTTTGCGGTATGGGCAAGCGTGTCATCAGCTGTGCAAAGTGGTGGAAAAGACGACTTGCAGAAATTGCCCAAAACAGCCTTGGCAAGAGACCAGAAAGCTCTAGTCCCAGAAGGAAGTTAAGTAATTATTTTGACCCCCAAAACATCCCTATTGTCCGTCTAACTGTCCATGTGGTTTCCGGATTAGGAATTAGACGACCCCATCTCACCCCGTAGGAGACGACTAAGGGAATATCAAGACAGCAGAGTCTACCTGGGTACAAATAAATCAAAAATTCCTCTCCCAAATGACAATTGTCATTGGGGGAGGCCTATATTCAGCAGTGAACGTTTGCAGGCTGATGATAATGATGAATAGTCAATAAGAAGAGGCGGGACTCTCATCACAGACGAATACATAGTCAGCATGAAACATATTGTCCTGAACTGTGCAACCTTCCTAGTTCCATAACAATTTTTATGGTATACAAAAGAGGGTAACTGTAGTAGACACTAATCCACATATGAAATAACTATGAACAATAAAGTAATGATGTGTTTAGTTTATATATCGGCTCGCTATCCTCACACGAACACGTCTTTACTCGGCGGCGGTGGGACGCAGACTGACTGTCCTCCCACCCCGCACCTTGCGTGAAGTGTAGGAACGAGACGACAGTTGTCAGTGTCAGATGTCAATGTCAGATGTTTGTGTGTAGTTGTGTGTGTCTGTTTGTATGTTCGTGTATGCTACAGTAACTAAATAACTATCTATGAGTATGTTATAATTGGGAGTAAACATAGTATCATGCTGGACATAGGCCTCTCCCAATACTCGCCACTTCGATCGATCCCGGGCCTCTCGTATCCAGCTCTTGCCAGCCTATGTCCAGCAGTGGACTGATGTGGGCTGATGATGATGATGATGATGATGATGATAGTATCATACCTAAAGGGGGCCTCTTGACAGGTTTGGGCTGTGCGGATCCTGCAGAAGGCTTGGCATCGCCTTTGCCCGACGCCGCGGCTTTCGGTTTGACCTCCTTCTTTGGTGCTGCCACTTTCACTTGAATTACGGCCTAGAGTAAAATTATTAAACAATTTACATCAGTAAACTAAGATACCTGTTATATCTAATCCTAGCTACCAACATTCATTAAAAATGGTATTTAGTCCTACGACGTTCATATATAGACATCGTTTTCTATCTACAGATCACTTCGACAAAGATCGTTTGGCAGGTGGCAGAAAACGGTATGTTCCTGAAACGGTATGGTAATGTTGATTTTTGACATTTTTGTTTCACGCTAGCGCCCTCATGTCAATGTCACCCATGTGTCAAAAGATCTTTGTCGGTCCAGAAATGTTTGTAATTTTACTGCTCTTAAACGATTCGATTTCCATACAATCAGATCTTTGAAAAATCAATGCCTATCTAACTACGACCTTTTACTGGTTATAAAACAATATCTAAGAAATATCATTAATACCTACCACTTACTGTCTGTATTCCTAATCCTATGAAAATGCAATCTAAATATTGTAGAAAGAATAACTAAATAAATGTTTCAAAATGCAGTTTTTTCATAACTACATATGTAGGTTCAGATCAAAATGATAACTAACTCTTTGTATCCTCTCAGTAGAAGCATCAATCCAAACCTGTGATAGAAATAGACTATTGAACTACTTGTTAAAACCTAAGCTAGGTCTATCAGTCTGAATTTCAAAGGGAACCTTATTGATTAACCCATTACCTGTCCGTAAAGCAAACACAATAGATGAAAGAATGACTGTGCATTACTTGTAGAGCATGGGACCATCAATGTGTTAAGTACCTTATCTGCGAATTCCTTGATCTTTTGCTCCTTCAGCGGTTCGAGCTTGCCAATGTGGGGAGCGATGTTCTTCTCCCCAACCAGTTTTGTGGCTGTGCCGAGGGCTTCTGCAGCTGCGTCACGGACCGAGGGGTCTGGAAAGATGTTACAATAGAGTATACTTGTCATCATCCCATCTCATCCCGTGTGTCCTAGAAAACGACATGATTTTTCGAGCTAGCTTGAAGCTTTAACCTTTAGAGGGAGGGAGGAAACCTCTCAATGACCTATTTATTTAATTTTTTTGCACATAAAAAAAATGAACAAAACGTGGACTTGATAACGCGCAGGCATTCTCTACCAGTCAACCATTGGGCTAAGCAGAAAGAGTAAGAAGGTAAGTGTACTATGAACATACATATGATAATAAAATTACATAAACCTATGATATCATTTTGATATAGGTACCCCCAAGCTATGGTGGTAGATAAGTATAACGATTTTACAATAAAAAGCTTGTCGGATTCGATGCAGCTACCGAAGGGTATAGGGAGGCTAATCATGGTGAAGCCTAACCCACCATAAGAACCTACTCACATAAGTCGAAAGTAGATAGCGTGTGAAGGGATGTTTGCATACATTATATTCACTTCAAAGACTTCTGTGCTAGCCGAATCTCTACACGTCTGCAATTAAGAGAGGTAGGGCATAGCGAATCTTCGCTTGAATTGAGCCGCCCGTCCGGGGAGGGACCTCCACCCTATAGAATACCGCAGCCAAATGACCACTGGGTCGTGTTTCTGCCGGTGAGTAGGGTTTCCGGAGCTCATGGGGGGGTTAGGGTTGGGCCGGCATGGCGGTGGCAACTGACAGGTAACTGACCAGCTACTTGCCAGTTGTCACAGCGGCTTGGGCTTCTCTTTCGCTTTCCATCAGGCGTAGGGAAGCCATTATGTCGAGCCACTATAAAAAAAAATCGCTGCTCGCTGGCGACACACGGGGTTCAGTGGGCAAGAGAGGTGAAAGTCCCACACACCGGAGGCACCAAGAAGGTACCCAATGCTTTAAAAAAGTTAGTACAGTCAACCAACGTCGATAGTCTTGTATAAACGAACCTGCACTTTCCAGCAGTTTGAGTAGACCAGCTACATAGGCCTTGACCAGTTTCTTGTTGAAGGCCGCCGGCTGGGTGTGGCACAGCGCCCGGGCGAGGAACACCGCGCTCTCCGCCTTTATCGACGGGTTCTTGTTGTCGAACGCCGCTAGCATATCCTCCATTATCGCTTCGAGGTTCGTCTACAACAATAAATAGTGAAGGATTAGGCACCAAACTTTGTTGGTGTGGTGACTAGATTTAGAATAGAACCACCCCATCTCATCCCGAGAATGTTGTAGAAGATGTCTAAGAGAATATCAGGAATCGGGCAGCAGCGTTCACCTGGGTACAAATAATACCTACTGCGGTTACCAACCCGCTTGCCAAGCGTGGTGAATAAAGCAAAACCCCCACATGACATTGAGGGAGGCATATGTGGGTGGAATGACGTAAGGCAGCAGTCTATTAACTTTAGGCTCTAAGCTACCTCGAATACCCGTGGGGCATCCTGCCGAATAACAAAGGACGCTTTGGCAACCGACTGGTGGCGGTATAACCGAAGACGGGCAGCAGTCCTCGGAGCGAGGAGCTACGCCCTGCGATCGCCAACCCACCTGCCCAGACTGGTGATTATGGACAAAGCATACAGATGTTTGACCTAAGTGGCGAAAAACTGAAGAGGCCTATGTCCAGCAGTGGTCTACTATAGGCTGATGATGATGATGAGGGAAGTAAAAACAACTCACACATGGATAAATAGCATCAATAGCCTCTCTAAGCGCCGCCACCACGTTCGTCTTCTTCTCCTTGAACTTCTCCAGTATGGCCTGCACGCACGCCACGGCGTACGGGGAGAACTTGTTACGGAGACCGTTGGCCACCATGCCCAGGAGACGTCCCCCTAAGGCCACGAGCATCACGTTGGTGTCTTTGGATATCACCTGAAATGGAATGTCAATTAGAATGCATTTTCTGCCGCGTTTACACGCTCGCGTTCAATACGACATTCAACGGGCACAAACACAAGCACAAGCATGTGAACGGGCTGTTCGTCTGTTTGAATGTGCACGTGCCTGTGCAGTGTAGGGCAGGGCTGCTCGCCGAGCTGCTTGCCAGGCTGCTTGCCGGGCTGCGTGACACGCGTGTAAACCTAGCATTAAATGAAAGTCTGGTGCGTAGTTTTAAAGATCTATGAATATATAAGGACAGACACGAAAAGCGACTTTTTTAGAACATAAGACCATAAAATAGGTTACCTACACAAGTTTCTGTTCACTCAAAAAGCTTGTCTTTAAAGTACTATTGCAAGATAACCATGTTTATATTATAATACAGTAATGAAATCATCTTTTTAAAAAAACAAATCCGAAAAATGTGGCGCACTTTGATGTCGGAGGCCAAGACCCAATTCGGATCGCTGAGCAAACAAAGTAAGTAACTAAAAAATAAATCACGAATGGGTGCAGTTTCCATATCTTGCGGGTGGGAAGTAGATGGCGCTGTTTGCCTTGACTTACCTTCTTCAGCGCCCTGACCAGATCAGCATAATCTCCCGGCTCCAGCCTGGGCGCGGTCTTGAGCAGATTCTCGAGCGAGTCGAGCGCCTCCTTCCGCTCCTGCCACTTCTTCTGCTCCAGCTTGTCGTAGAAGTCCTTGGGCAGCTTCGACAGGATCTCGACGGGGTCCAGCAGGTCGTAGGGGTCCATGTCGCCGGAGTCACCTCCGCCCGTCTCCGCGTCGTCGTCTTCTGGCGCGCCTATAGTGGGTTTTGTTTAGAATAACGATAGCAAATAATGGTAGAATGAAAATAAATTAAGAAAAAAAATAGACAACATAATATTCCTACATTCTAAAGTATGGCTTAGATCAAGGAAACGTGAACCTTATGTACGCTTTATGTACGCCCATTTACTCTTTCTAAAAAGTCTGAAACTTATGAAATTTTATTTTTGTCCACATACTACTCTCGAGGCCTAATTTGTCATTTGAGGTTACCTCAAACAAGCATAATCTATACTTAATTTATAAAGCTGAAAAGTTTGTTTGTTTGTTTGAACGCGCTAATCTCAGGAACTACTGGTCCGAATTGAAAAATTCTTTTTGTGTTGAATAGACCATTTATCGAGGAAGGCTTTAGGCTATATAACATCACGCTGCAACTATTAGGAGCGAAGAAATAATGGAAAATGTAAAAAAAAAACGGGGAAAAAATAACTATTCCACCCGGACGAAGTCGCGAGCACAGCTAGTGTCCCATATTTACAGATCCACTCACCATCCGCACAGTCGGCGGCCGGCGCGTCCCGGACGCGGTTCTGCTGCGAGCGCAGGTACCTCGTGGGCTGCGCGCCCACGTCGCCCGCGCTGAACGCCTCCCTAAGCTCCTGCTGGACCACCGCTTGTAGCGACGCTATGTGGGGCTCTATGGCGGGACCGATCCATCTGGAAGGGAGTGTGTAGTATTTGAGTAATGGTATTGGTGTATGTAGTAGAGCATTTTTTTTTATTTTTATAGTGGCTCGACATAATGGCTTCCCTACGCCTGATGGAAAGCGAAAGAGAAACCCAAGTCGCTGTGACAACGGGCAAGTAACTGGTCAGTTACCTGTCAGTTGCCACCGCCATGCCGGCCCAACGCTAACCCCCCACGAGCTCCGGAAACCCTACTCACCGGCAGAAACACGACCCAGAGGTCATTTGCCTGCGGTATTCTATAGGGTGCAGGTCCTTCCCCGGACGGGCGGCTCAATTCGAGCGAAGATTCGCTATGCCCTACCTCTCTTGCAAGCAATGCAATGAGTGGGGATTACTATCCCATTGTCTTCTTGTATAGACATCACGACCATGATTGTTCGGGAGTCCTTGATGTGGCGATTGGGATTCTATAATAGATTAAAGGTAATAAACCTAAAAGATTAATCGGGGAAGGTGGCGCACTGCGTCTGAGCGTAGATTGATCTTGTAAGTCGCTTACAATAGAATAGCCTTTGAGAATCACAAAACCCCTAGGAGCAATAAGGATGGATAGGAGATACCTTCAAGTGATATAGTTAACGTCACTACACAAAGCCACTTCTTTAAGGCTGCAAACTAGACGGTAGCAGTGGCGACTGTGGTGCGATTTAGGTACTATGGGAAAAAGAAGATTTTTATTAAGTTGAGCGGCCCGCCTGTAGACCCGCGGTTGCCAAGGGCGTCCAATTTGATGCCTAATATTAGCTGTGCTATCTGTTCCTCACCTGTGCATCTCAACCACGAGCTGCTTCATCTCCTCGCGCACGCCTTTGTCCCTGTCAGCCAGCAGCACCGGTATCTTCTTCACCATCGGCTTGATGGCGATCACTTTGTTGCCGAACTGCTTCAGCGCCGTGTGCAGAGCGGACGTGCAGGCCGCCACCACCTTAGGATTCTTCTGTTCCATGCCTTTGAGAAGCTCTTCTTCCACCACTTCATGTTTCTCTATTTCTACGTACATTAGTGTCACCTGCGACATTAGGTTAGCATTATTGTGTGGTAGATGTGGCGAAAATCAGCAGGGGAGGCGTCATAATCATACAGTATTAGTGCTCGTTTAAAAAGACCAGGGCGTCGTACATCACATGTCGTGCCTGGATGGCAAAAATTTACTATTGGATGAATTTTAAAATTTACCTGCAATGCGAGATCTTTTGTTTTTGTCTTTGGCGCGGCTATGCATTTGGCGACGATGCCTGACATAACTTCTCCTGTCGTCTTTCCTGCATGGCCGCAGTTTTCTACGAACACTAGGGCAGCTTCTAGGCCTGGAAGGTCAAAAGAAGAATATCAGTATATGTGAAATATAAAATATAGCACTTTGTAGTACGAATGATCAGAACTTTTTTATAGTTGCCTCCCGTCGCATGATGGAAAGAGAAAGAGGTTCTCAACTCGTCGGGGCATTAGAGGAACGAATAAATGCAATAATATTCTTTATGACCGAATTTGCACTAAAGAGCAATATTCAAAGGGTCAGGCCAAAATCGCAGAAGACAAGAGTAATTCACACATATGTGCGACTATACATTTTGGTCGATAATCTTAGATGATCAGAGATCAGGCGCACTGCGAACCACTTTTAGCTCGAGTTTCGGACCGAGGACCTCTCTCTGGGCAATCTTTTGCGGTTTGCCATCAATAAACGAACAAGGAGAGGGTAAGAGCTAAAGCTATATGTATTTATATAACAAACAGGTAGGTAAAAAATAATCCTTATGCCCTAAGACATAAGAGCGATACAGAATTTTAACAGAATAGAACTTGGTTTAGCACTTGTATGTATGTGACAACAAAGCGAATAACAAGGTCAAGGTTGTTGCATAATAGTCTACATCCCCATTGAACGATAGGCTCAAAAATCAATTCCTCTTACTCTGATAATAAAAGTCCTCTAGTTTTGCTCACTATTATCTTTGTTAAAACATTCCTGAGACGTCAAGTAAATGAAGGCTGCGATAATTAATGCATCGCGGAAATAAATTACTACTTCCTATCTTTTTTACAAAAAGTTTGTTTACGATTTACAAACAATCTAGTGGCTCGCGACCACCGTACATTTGGCGAAACACCAGTAAAGTGCCTTCGGTGGCTTTTCGGCAGATTAATTATTTTATTTCTACAGGTCAGCATGACGATGGCAGCTGATAAGTGATCTCAGCACTCCCAACTATGTGTATGCGAAATTTCAAGAGAATTCATGCAGTATACATGTCACCGTAAAATTGTAAATACCGTTAGATTATGATCTATCTCGCGAGATTGTAATATGTCGAAACATTGTGAACTGTAAAATAATGCTTACATTTGAAGTATTATTCGGTCACAGACTGTAATCGATCGATGTCAAATTCATAAATTAAAATCTGTCACGCGTTAAATTATCATTTCCACTTTGATCGACCAAAATCTACCGAAAAATAGTAGTTAATGATAGTTAAATTGTACGAATTACGTTACAGTCCACATTATTTCGACAGATTACAATCACGCAAGGTGGATTATAATCTTACGGTATTTACAATTTCACGGTGACATACATATGAGGCGTAAAGATATTACAAAAATTCACTTTCGCATTTACAAAATTAGTTAGGATACAGAAGCTCTATACGAGAGGACATACGGACTTAAGCCTACTTCGAAGGGCGCTACCGAAGTTTCTATCACAAAGTTAGTCATAAAACTAAGATTGAATACTACTAGAGATTTAATTAATACCCATCAGGCGTGTACCGGATCATAGACAGACAAAAATGTATATGAAAAGTTTAAGGCTAAGTGTATTAGTTATGAAGTGACCCTGAAACTTTGTTAATACACGCAGTGTTATCGTGTCTGCGCCATGTGAGGTGTTTGCTACACAGCTCACCAGTGTGGGATTAGCCTATAAGCGAATTAAGCAATTTCCTACAGGTATCACGTGTTGGGGACACAAAAAAACATCAACAAAAGTTTCCTAACTATGCTAAAAACGTTGCACTCTAGAACAATTAGGGTGTTTCCACAAAAGCGCGGATGCGCGGTGCTAACAAAAATTTACCAATGACATTGTTCTGTACCACTGTCGTGCAGTGGAGATGAGTTGTGTGATTTGAACAACATCTTTGATCAACTTTTGTTTGCTTCAGCAACCCCGCTTCTGTAGAAACGCATCTTTATCCGCGAATTTAATGCTCGAAGCTAGTCAGTCGCATTGTTCAGTTTTGGATTGCTTAGGGCAGTTAATCCAGCACGTGGCAAGACTTTTTACGTAAGAAATGCATTGAAGCATGCTTCAGGGCCGGGACACCTGGGTTATGTGGGCCTATCCCCTAACGCAGAATACCCATTAAACCTGTTGGTGTTCCGCTACGAGCGCGTATGACTGTAAAAAGAAAAGACCCTTAACGAAGCCGTGAACTACATGTTCTCCTGGTCATGACGAACATCGTTAGTTCTAGAAAAATACCTGGGAAATGTATGGTTGCTGAGATATTGACCTTTAAAGTTGAAAAAAAA
This sequence comes from Conogethes punctiferalis, assembly GCA_031163375.1. Taxonomy (NCBI): domain Eukaryota; kingdom Metazoa; phylum Arthropoda; class Insecta; order Lepidoptera; family Crambidae; genus Conogethes; species Conogethes punctiferalis. The sequence continues at coordinate 5,616,097 of CM062096.1, read as the reverse complement.
TATCTACGTTTTTCATAGTATAGCTTTTAAAACATAATTACTAACATTTCTTCTAAAGAAACCATATCTTAATTTTGAATATTTCTCAGCGAACAAGGCCTTTCAGTTCTTGGCCCGCAATGTACATCGCACGCGCCCGCCCGCGTAGGTATTTGACGAAAGAGCGGAGGTATGGCCGCGCCGCAAAACGTACCTACGCGCCGTACATTGCGAGGTCTAGAAAACAGCTGTTTTTTTAATCATAAAAACCAAAATCATTTCCCTGCCAAAATATTTGAAAATAACACTCAGCTATAGGAACAGAATGCGTAGTTTCAGGCTTCGTTAAGGGTCTTTTTACACCTTAAGGAGATTCGGAATGCCAATCGTGACATACATTCTTCCTGGGCTCAATAGCGCTGAGAGTAGACGGCGCACCTCGGGAGGACGTTGTGGGCATATCCCGGTATGATGTCACTGACCACGTGTGTCCGAAGACAAAGATGTTGAGAGGCTACAAAAAATACGCCGTGAAAAGCGAAAGTAACACCCACACTGCAATAGCCTATAATTTGTGTGTCAAATGATATACAAGGAGTCTCACTCAAGTAATCGTTACTACATTTACGATCATCGATGACCTCTCGATAATGCTGTCTAAAAATAATTCGATACATCGAGACACGCTTCAGTACGCGGAAAGACTCAAGTGAAAGCGGCGATTCTGTTCGTGGTATCCAAGAATTGTACAGACAGGGTCTGAAGTCGATGAGCACGTTGAGATAGATAGATACTCTTTATTGCACCAAAATAAAACATCTACAGAGGAAAAATGTGTTACAGATATACAGTAGTACAATGTAGGCGGCTTTAATGCCGAAAGAGATAATACCGCCTACATTGTAAGGACGTTTATTTTCTTTGTCCTTTAATCTTTCAGCCTCAAAGTCTGCTGATGGTAGATCCAAGAATATTGTGAGAGATGTCTGTTTGTATTGGTCTGGGTGTTTTCTATATATAATATGTATTTATTTAAAAAAAAATGTATCTAAGTAAGTTTTATCACTTGTCTAGTACCCATAGTACAAGCTGCGGCTTAGTTTGGGGCTAGGTGGCACTGTCTGGCCCAGTGTGGCATGTCTTGGGTTATACACATCAATAAATAATTTAGCTCAACGAGTTTCAAGGCCATGTTTCAAGACTAAAAAAGTAAGGATTAACTTTTTTTTATGCAAGAGGCGGCAGATGAGCAAATGTGATGCCTGATAGTAAGCAGTCAACACCGCCCATGGACAGGGACACCCGCAACTCAAATCGAGTTCTGGGGTCGCTGCCGGCCTTTTAAATAGGAATACGCTCGTTTCTTAAAGGTTCCCAAGTAGTAGCTGTTCGGAAACTTTTTTGGCCTGCTATCAAAGGTATTGGACTCAAATGCTTATCATGAATATGGCTTTACAAACAACGAATTTCTATAATTAGACACACCTGTATGTGATTTATTATAATCCTCGCAAGCACGTGTCGATGCCGTACAATAAGCACGGATAACGCATAAACGTGATGCTAGATTAAGGTGAGCCCTATAATTGGCTAAAATATAATAAAAGTTTCACCAAAAGAACTCCCAAGCGATTATTTCAAGGTTCAATGTGATTGGGGTGAGTCATGTGCGTAAAGTCACGATGTCGAAGACAATGGACAAATAAATAATAATAAATAAAAATAAAAATGTTTTTATTGGAACAATAAAAAGGTTACAGCAGATATAGTATGCACGATAATAGCAGCAGTAGTTATACAACTGTGGCGCAGCTACTAACGCCCACCTCTGAGAGGCTAGACAGAGTTCCAAAACAATTCAATACAAAACAAGTAAAATTACAGAAAAGGTTAGAGATAATAAAGAAAGTGTGTTTAATGAGCACGTGCAGTGTGGGAGTATATATTGTGTGTGTGTGCGTGTGTAAGTGTGTGTGCGTGTGTAAGTGTGTGTGTGAGTGCGTGTGTGTGTGTAGGTACCTGAGGGTGAGAGAGGTTGGTGTGTTCGGCTCCAGTATGACAGGAAGGAAAAGTGAAAGAAACCAATTTCTTGAAGATATTATTATTATGTTGCTACCTATCTAAAATCTGTTCAATCTCCTCATAAGTAAGGCCGTGAAGCCAATCATCGACGATGGATTTACACTCTCTCAATAGGAGTTTATAAATGTTGAGTATCTTATTTATTTTATTATATAGTTTAGGACCTAGAAATTTATATTGCCGCATAGCTACAACCAGGCTGCAAGCTTCAGTCCTGCACACTCTATCTGACCTCCGCACTAGGTTTTCAATATTAGGGTCATATATTAAGTTGGAATGTGTTCGGAGTACCGTATGTAAAATAAACGAATGTCGGACCCTTGGTAATTTACATAGAGTGTACAATTCGCTAGTAGGAAAGCACATGGGCTTATGAGTCATCACTTTTAGTACAGCTCTTTGTGCTCTCTCTAAGCGAAGAAATGCACCCTTGCCAGCATTACCCCAAGCAACAATACAGTAAGTCAAGATAGAATGAGCAAGCGCATAGTATACCATTTTAAGCGTACTGAAGTTGGCTGAGCTGCGAAGATTTCTGAAGATAAAAATGAGTTTTCTTACCCTCGGGACCAGAGAATCGACCTGACAGTTCCAGGACAAAGTACTGTCTATCATGACTCCCAAGTATTTGAAGCTGGGTGTTCTGGATATAGTAGGACAAGCGCAGTCATCATTGTCTGGGTACTCACATTGGTGAACTTTTAGCTCAAACAGATTGTTAGGTTGGGACGAAAGGCGAGGCGCAAAAGCTATGTATTTTGTTTTTTCAGTGTTGAGAGTAAGTAAGTTTGTAGATAACCACATGGTGACTGCTTTTAGTGCAAATTCTGCGCGTGTGCGCACTTCGGGCCAAGTAGTTCCATGAACAATGATTGCAGTATCGTCTGCATAAGTAATGATTTTTGAGCTATGTAGGGACATCGAACAAAGGTCGTTTATATATATTAAAAACAGGGTAGGCCCAAGGACACTACCCTGTGGTACACCGTAAGTGATCGGTTCCTCTCTACTTATATAATTATTAATTTTTACAACCTGGGAACGTTCACTCAGGTAACTAACGAATATGTCCAGAGCCAAGCCCCTGATGCCCACTTTTTCCAATTTTTTTATTAACATAGGTATAGATACGGTGTCGAAAGCTTTTGACAAATCGAGAAAGATTGCAACAGTTTTTAGTTTATTATTAATATTAGCCGCTACCCCATTTGCCAGTTCCAACACCGCATCTTCGGTGCTCCTACCAGATCGAAAGCCATATTGATTGTTAGCCAAAATATTTTGCGAATTTAGAAATGAGACTAGCCTTTTATTTATGATTTTCTCTAATAATTTAGATAAAATTGTTAGTACAGAGATTGGCCGAAAATTGTTTAGGATAGCATCTCCACCTTTATGTATTGGATGCACTAGTGCTTTTTTGAAAACTGGAGGAAACTTGCCCGTTGACAAACATAGATTAAACACATAACATATAATTGGGATCAAAACGTGCTTAGCAGCCCTGATTAAGCCAGCGGTGATACCGTCCCACCCCGAAGCGCAATCCAGCTTGAGTCCAAGTATTTGATGTTCAAGCTCCTCTGGATCCGTTACGAGTACAGCCATTGAGTTAGATGTTGAGTTTAATCGGGTGGACTCAGTTACCGCTCTAGCACAGTCATGATTCATGTCAATTTTAGAGGCCAGGTTTTTCCCTACGTTGGCAAAATATGAATTTACAGCATCTACTGAGAGTGACGGATTATCGTTAATAGCTAGTAGATTAGAGGAGGTTACTGAGGCTTTATTTTTAAAATTTGAAATTGTTTTTATGACATTCCACGTGGCTTTCGGATTTTTACGATACTTTTTGAATTCGGCACTTTCATACTCACTTTTAATTTTTTTGAGTAGGTTGTTGCAGAAATTTCTGTAGCGCCTATATATAATTACTAAGGTGTCATTACTAGGATCTTTTTTTGTTTTATTATGCAATCTATCCCGATTTCTTATACATCTCAATAATCCTTGGGTAATCCAAGGTTTCAGAATTCTATTTCTACTCGTGGACTTGAATGTACGGGTATTATCTAACACTATCTTGGACAGTATGGCGACGAGGTTTGCAGCTGATTCGTTTGCATTACTAGATTCGAGAACTATTGAGAAATCTGTTTTCTCAATATCTGACACGCAAGCAGGGATGTCAATGCGGGTGATACTTTTAGTTGGGTTTGTGGTCTCCACTTTAATATTACATACAATGAGCATTGGTGCGTGATCAGTGATAAATGAATCGAGTATGAACGTTATTGCAGGCTTATGTGATTTGATCATTGCATGATCTAAACAACTGTTGCCACGCGTCGGTAGGGAGTGTCCCGGCAGCATAGCATGGGTCGCCGCAACTGTAAGATATGTGTCAGAACTAAAATCAGTGTTATTACATGATATGTCTATATTTATGTCACCGGTAACGATAATAGATCTAAATGTTTTAAGTGAGTCCAAGGTATGGTCTAAACTGCTGGCGAATCTATCTATATTACGATATGAAGGTGATCGGTATATTGCTAAAAGTGCGATCTCATTGTGGAATTTAAATAATAGACTATTAGCTTCAGCAATATTGGGGATCTCCATAGTGAATTTTAAATGATTTCGAACATACACTACTATACCTTCATTTTGGTTAGAGTAATCTGATTTAAAGTTATCAAAATCGGCTATGTTAGGAATAAATGGACATTTACTCAACCAGCATTCAGAGAGCACAATAACATCAATTTGTGTTTTGATTCTGTCGAGCAAAATAAGCAAATTATTAAAGTTAGAAATACTGCCTATGCTTCTAATATTGACATGAAAAATTTTAAATGACTCAATTACGTTTTCTAAGTGTGTGGTGCATTCCTCAGGGGAACACGTGACAGATTTAAAGATCAAATTTTGTTCTATATCATCAATTATACTCGAATTATTAGCCATATTATATTATAATTTATTAAAAATATTATTTTTGTCTATGATCAAGAAAGTAACCTCTCACTAAGACACGAAGTCTGCAAAACATAATCAAATAGATAACACCGTAACAGTGCTCCTTCCCCTCATCTATATTAGTGTGTTTGTAAGTGTACATAAGTGTGTTTGTGTAAATGTGAGCCTGAGAATGTATAGTATATATTAGATGTGTATTAATGTATATAGTGTGTGTATAATTTGATCTGTTTATACAATAGAACTTAGTCATCCTATAATTTTCAATTGATAAGAGTTTATAACATGCAATAAAAAACAAAAGCAACAAGCAAAATTCACTTAAATTATATGCGAGGACTAGTCATTTGCTCTCCTTAACATTATCCAGGTCCAATTCCGTGTTTATACGTATATGTGGAGATCCCTCTCTTTTGCGAAGGTAGATGTTTCCATTCGTTGACCAGCAATAATTAAAGTCGTTGGCCTTGGCAAACTCACGAGCCACATAGAACAGCCGTTTTTGTTTCGGTGTCAGGGAGTCACTAACATATATCCGCTTAGGCGGTCCATGTAATTGTAGGTGCTGAGTGTTAAGATTCTCTGCCCCTCTCACCTTATTAAATTTTTTTGCAGAGGCTACTAGGTTATTCTTGATAGCAGTGGTAGTAAATTCCACCACAATAGGGTTACTATCTACCGATTTAGAGTTAACACGGTATATGTCTTTGATAGCGCTCGAGTTAAACTCTAGACTCAGCACTTTCCCTAGTTTTACGATAGTTGACCCCAGAGACTCCTTTGTTTCAGTAGACGCTTTAGGTATATTTCTTATCTCGACTTGCGTCGAACGAGCCCTTCTCTCAAAAAGTTCCAATCTCTCCTCCAAAGCGATTATATGCTTGTTGGTGTCCTTCTTCTCCTCTTCCATTTGGTAGAGCCTTTCTAAAAGATCCTCATATTTCTGCGATATAAAATCCATAGATTTAGATATTTCAGCATTTTGTGTCTTAATTTCAGATATTGATTCTTGTAAGGCTGAGAGTTTTTTTTCCTGATTAGACGTAAAGTTCGAAAAACGCATCCTTATTTCGGCCATAAATGTGCGCATCTCACTGTGGTCATCACCCTCAAACTTACGCTTGCAGCTCTGTGTGATCGAATCTTCAGAGTCGGATTCCCAGTGTGGTCGGGATACCGATTCGGATTCTCCTTTAGTATCAGAGGACCCCTGCGCCTGCGGTAACTTTAAGGCAACAGTTTTGCCTGATGCGGCTGTAGCGGTAGTCTTACTCTGCTGCTTTTTTCCGGGTGACCTTGGGGGTGTGCGCTTCAGTGGCATTTTATATAACTATCAGCTCAGTATATAACAGAAAATCAAAGCGGCACCCTGCCAAGATAATAAGATACTGGGATAGCAGATTAAGTTGAAGGTGTAGTATTAGTAGACTTGATTTTTCAGTACAGGACGATCGGGTTACTGGGCATCAAAAAACTCGTATATCAAGTATACGAGTACAGAGCAGAAACTTATCAAATTATGCAAAATATTAATCCAATAAAAAGTACACTTTCGGCGTAGTATCATGTACCAGGACAGCATAAGGCCAGGAGAGGCAAAAATCAGAACCGCGAGTATTATTGTCCGCTTAGACAGCAGGTCAGTAGAGGGGTCAATCACTTTGGACACCGATCGACGCTGCCATACAGATCCACTTTCCGTCCAGTCAATGAAGACCTCCAGACCGCGTTAAGCTTTTTGTATTTGTCTCTTTTGTTTACAGTTGTTATTGTATTCTTTGTTTCTTTTCTATTATGCGTGAGTATAGCTACGCACACGCAGCAATGTAATGTCAATTATTGTATGTAACTGTAAATCATGCACGACTCATGCGCCGATGCTATGTCTGTGTGCACCGTTTGTTTGTTTGCTTGCTTGTTGGTCTGGCGCGGCACGGCGCGACCTCTTCGCAGCTTTTGGGCTCCCGGTATAGACTATTTCTATTGACTCTCGTACAATTAATTTCAGCATATATGCATGTCAAGTATATACGACAGAGTAAAGCGGACTGCTGCATTAATGAAATAGTAAGTAAATTGTAACTTACGCGCAGTTGCTATGACCGGATGACCGTGTCACGTGCGGTGACTTCCCCTTTGCGATCGCTGAGCTCCTAGTGCACTGCCGTATTGAATATTGGTTTCTTTCTTGATGAGAGGTTCCTGTATCTATGCGTCTCCTTTGCACTTACAGTATGACTGCTGTAGTTGATGACGGTGAATGAATGGGCGTGTTTAGATGTGTGCTGGCCCTCCGGAGATTAGATACCTCCAGGCGTTCCTGTGGTTCTATTATTGCACGCGGATTTAATTTAGTTAAATTCGTATTTTTATTTAATTTTAATTTAACAAAGTGCAGCCTTTTGAGCGTCTGAACTCCTCAGAGGTCCGAGAGGGAGGATGATAACTTGAATGGAATTGATGGATGAGAAATGATACTGTTGACTAGCATACATTAAAATGTTAAACTCTCCCACCCGTACAAGACGCTGACGTAATTAATAAGTACCTAAAAAAATATGCAACTGACAATGCACGCCTATCAAGTGATGAAGAACGCAATAAGCGGCCGCCTCGGGACACCGACTTCAGTGGACCTTACTGATTAGTTAACAGACTGAAAAATGGTAAAAAAAGCGTTTGTTGTATTGCCCCCTTAAGTATTTTTACCCGTTCTTACCATTTCAGTACAGAACTCAAATGGGACCTAATACAACTGATTGCTGATCTCAAGTCATGATGTATTCAATAAGAAGTAATACTAAAGTACGTCTTGTCATAGACTTTGTTATCTTTTTAAAAAGCCACAGACAAGGAGTTAGTTTGTACATAACAAGACAACCAAGTAGTCCAATAAAATGCAATCAATAAAGTCAAGGAAGAGATAAATCTCAGCCCAGACACAACCAATTGAGTGTAACCATTTAATTATATACTATTCATCCATCTGTTCGCATGATATCTCATTCATGCACATTGTATAAGTAAACTGCAGCCTGCTTGTAAAAAGATATTAATAATGCATTTTGAATGTTTAAATTTTATATAAAATATTTTTGTATTTTATTTTATAATTATATAAACTCCTTGTTAACAAAACTAAATAAAGGTGTTCATCATATTGAACTCATTGTAGGTATGCAAAAATTTTTTAGTTATTCATACAAATAAAATTGTTATGTAATTTAATATTATTTTATACCATTATTTATTTGGTCGCTAAAATTAGACACTTTATCTTGTAGAATACAACATACTAAACCAGAGGTTTTCATGATTTCTATGTTTGGTGTAAAAACTTGAGCAAATAAAGTTTCTTTCATTCTTAACTATGAATGTATATGTCACCGGAAAATAGCAAGAATCGTAAGTTGATCAATTTCCTAGGTAGTTGATTAACTTTCGGAATATAACAAACGGTAGTTGAAATGTATTATTTAACGCAATGGATTTCAGTTAGTTGATCAATTTACGGTAGCCTGACAGTCATTTAATACTTTACGATTTTGACACAAGTAAAATCGTCCTCAAATGGGCCAATCGTTGCTCAATGTACTTAACGGTGCACTATTACCCATATATTAATACACTGTTCCCTGATTGGTTGCCGGGATAACGCTACATGAGCCATTGAACCAATCAACGTTCACCTCACCTTCGTCGGATGATTTTACGGCAAGACCCCGTAAAATGATCAATTTACTAAAATACATACGTTAAATATTACATTTCAACTGCCGTTTATTATTTTCCGGAAGTTAATCAACTACCTAGGAAATTGATCAACTTACGATTCTTGCTATTTTCCGGTGACATATATACAATATGGCAAAATTTTATGTTGGTTGACTGCAACCTATCCAATGATTCTTGAATACACAGGTGTGCATAGAATTTTGAGGCCATATGCAATCTCACACATCCAGGTAAACGTATGGAGGGTTAATATAAATGGGAAAGAAACTCTGTCTGTCTGTTACGCTTTCCCGCTCTCAACGGATTTTGATGAAATCTGGCACAGACAAACTTTTGACCATGAGGAAGAACATAGGCTACCTTTTATTGCTAAAATAAGGGATGAAGGACTTCTGTGACACACCTACATGAACGCAGGCGAACTAGGCACAGCTAGTAAAATATAATTAGTAGAATAGAATAGAATAGAATAGTTATTTATTTAGCATCACACGTTTTGTTACATAATAAAGTGACAAAAAACAATCAATTGCGCTGATACTAAAAAGGCATCTCGCTCAGCATGTGCCGAGGCGTGTCTGGGACGCCGCGACGCTGGTCTTCCGCGGATGCCTCGAGAGATCTGCTGTGTGCACCGTAGGGGGATCCGTCGAGAGAAACAATTTCAATTAATATAAGTGAAGATGCCATTTAAATGTAAATAGGTAACAAGGTACCACACAGTACCAGGTAATAGGTAACAGTAAACACATACCTTTTTCCTGTGCCACTGCATTACTGTCTGTTACAAATTTCTTTATTAATCCAAGGTATTTGTTCCATTCTGGGGACTTTTCATCATCAATCTGGTTAAAAAGTTTGATTGCCTCTTCATAGCCAGCAACTCGGGCTTTCCATAGCTTGTGAACACATTTTTCATCTGTCGGCAACTTTTTATATTCATTTTCGTCTTCCATTTTGTCACTGTGAGTTTGTTACGTCCAATATCTGATAGTCCTTGTCAAATTTTGTCTTCTTCCTGGAAAAAGAAAAAATTAATAATTTTAATGACATCATTAAAAATTATAAAATATATATAATAAAGACTTTGAGACAAGCACTTATAGTTTACACAACTTATAGTTTATATAACTCTACTACCATATACAGAATGTAGCTATCAGAAGAGCCAGCAAGTTAAAGTGCAGGCCAAACCGCCAGCCGACGGATGGAGTGTGCGGGCGAAGTGAGTGGCTTTAAGGCTTTGACTACAGAGAAACTAGACACAATAGAAAAACTATTGTTTGTTGAAGAAAATATTTTTTCAAGTCAAGTCAAAATACCTTTATTCACATAAACTTAAAATAAGCACTTATGAATCGTCAAGTAAAAAATAATGTAAAAAAATATAAAAGGTAATGTAAGAATGTGAATAAAAGCAATTTAAAAGAAGCTACCGCCGTGTTCGGAAGGTAGATTTCTACCGAGAAGAAACGGCAAGAAACTCAGTAGTTACTCTTTTTAAACTGTTTTTTGGTGACTGTCATGGTCGATAATGTGTTAATCAGTCAACTTGATAGTTACACTTTTCAATTCCAATTTTTCTTACAATGAGTATAATAATTACATTGTTCTTTATTTAAATAATACAATACAAAGTAAGAATCGGAGGCTTTTACAATGCAAAAATGACAAAAGGGGTAACCAATTAAATACCTACAAAAACATAGAAAATATTTTTGGTTATTATAAAAACATGTTATGTAGTATCTTCGATTCCCACATAGCACTTGATTTTACTACATTGTACATATTGGAAATAGGATTATAATTATTTCTAAATATTTCTAAATAAACTGATTTTCTTAAATAGGTCATTGGCATAGTTAAAACTGCTCTACAAGTTAATATCTCAATCTAGATCCATTAATAAAAAAAAAACATCCAATACAAAGTGTTCAAGACATAAAGGAATATTTACACAAAGTTGGTTCACTTAAGTTTGTTGCTATAAAAGGATGCATGTTAGCCCTGAATTTAATATATGTTCGCGCATATAATTCGCGATATAAGTCGAATGACCTTTATGCAGTTTCCCTACTAAGGCCAAGGCCCTTTAATTCAGAATAAATCTAATAACTTATTTGCAAGTTGAAAATATCCTACTATTGTTGGTATTGTTTGGAAAAAATGCGGTTTTATATTTATGCTACTTCGCCAATGAACAGTGAAGCTGAACATCATGCGATATGCAGATGAATACCTAATTTGTAAATAAGCTTACTATTGTATACAACCACTTTCTATTTCGCGTAGGCGTGCGGTTATCAGGCTCTAAACACGAAATCTTTACTGCACCAATGGAAAATTGATGATTCAACATAGATTCCTTTCAAATCGTGTATGACCACTCGGCCGATATTCCGGAACAAATAGTTAATTGCGAGCCGGTTCAATTATAACTGTGCCCAATAAAAGGTGAGATGTGAAACTAGATCGCATCTGCAGGGGCAGCGACTGCCGCAACGGTCACTTTCTCACTTTACAAACAATATTCCATCAAATGTCACGAAACTCACCGATTAAAAGCTGTCTTCAATTAGTCCGTACTAGAAAACTATTTAAATCATACACTGACAAGATAAACAGTAAATGAATCACATTATCTGAAGAAAAGATTATTTTAACCGACAAAAAGAAATGCCTTTTTCTTTTCCGTCGTCGTTTTTTTGAGTTTGCGAAATGAAAATGGACGGATGCTGAATGTTGCCAGAAACTAATTTGTATCACCATCTTACCCTATTTCTTCGCCGACTTAATCGGTAATGAGCTTCGTCTTAAACTGAATATTTTTAAATGTAATTAAGTATACTTTCATTATGAAGCTTATAAATGGAGAAGAAGCAGGCTTGTATATGTTAAATAAGTTCTTTGATTAACACGAATGTTTACCATCTATGCTACAATTGATAAATATTTTTAAGGTCAAACATATTTTATTTGAACTGTAATAATTTACGAATACATGTATGTACACATGGCTGCATCCGTAGTCATCATCATCATCAGTCTATTGCAGTCCACTGCTGGCCAGACCAGTTGTTCACCACTTAGGGCAAACATAATAAAAAGAGAGGCGATTGCACGCAGGGCGTAGCGTAGATTACCGCTCCGGTCAACTCCGGTGATACTGCTGCCCATCATCTGTCTGTGGCTTCAATACGGATGATGACAAGGTATGAAAATGAAGAAAATAATTAGTCCGTCTCTTAGATAATAAAAAAATATAAGACCCGTATTTTTTGTTTTGTCGAAATAACAAGAAAATACTTAGATATAGCGCATTAAAGTTACGGAGTGGGGGCTAACTACGTCACGTTAGAGTATATTTTGTACTCTAACGTGACGTCATGTGACATTTAAAATCAATGTATCTTCGTAAGTTTTTGAACAAGAGGCAAAATAAAAAATACGTATCCAATATTTTTCATTAATCTATCTGATGGACATTAAATTATTTTTTAGTCATCATCCCAGTTGCCAGCGCGCGCCTCGTTTGTTATTCGGCAGGATGCACCATGGGCAGGTGCGGTTGACTTGGAGCGAAAAGATGATAGGCCGCTCCTCATACATCCCACATTATATATTATCTCTTATTTGTCAAATTGCCTCATCATTACATACATACATAGGTACAGGTGGATCATAATCCATGGACTTACCTATAGTAAAATTTATAATAGGACATTGTACGGCCTCGGTGCCACAATAGTTAGAACTTTACGCCTACGAACGACGAATGGGATTAAAATTATGTGAAAATGATTTGTCTTAAACCTTCAAGTATTTTCTATTCTATTTTCCTAGTAATGCGATTATAAGGTTCAAATACAATCAAATAAACGTACGAAATAACGCTACGTACTATTTTCCCTGTTTCTATCTGATTATTTAATCATGGCAATATTTTACATTTACCATAGACAGTCTAGAGGAAATTCATGGCGCTGGACTAACATTTCATGACAGCAATTTGTAATTGACAAACAAATCCAATGCTATAAAGTAGTTTAGACGACTAAACACAATGACGTTTCCTCTCGATCGTAAACTTGAATTTGCTTTGTTTCAAAAAAAATATCAAACAGTTCTGAGAGCAACTGCGGACGAGACGTGTGTTGCGTTGTACCGTGACTACTGTGCGTTCGCAAGACTCGTAGCTAATAACATAAAATCACCAGTAATTCGCGTTTTACTTTATTTATGTGGAAATAACAAATATTTTAATGGCAAATTAAAGGAAAGACGTGAATTTCATGGAAAATAGACTGTAAATGTAGTGTTGTGTTTGTAATCGTGCTTGGCAAAATATTAAAATTGTAGAGTGTTTCTATCAGCAGCCTGGGCATAGTATGCTTCATATTGTAAGTACGTTGATCTTTTACCCACATTCTATAACACTATTTACATATTAGCATTGTTTGCTTAGTTTGTCGGTCACATAAATAGTAATGTAGAAAATACGTAGGTAACAAATATGTACTTTAATTCAATGTGCTCCTTATGGCTATCGGTTTCTTGATATTTTTTGCCCCAATTAAATCTTCAGTGTATTTATAATAATATGAATTACAAATCGATAGATTTAGAGTATAGATTTTACTTGTTCAAAATGTATATTATTCCTATGAGTAAAGTCATCCAAAAATTACATTTACAATTTTGTTTGTGTAATTGAAAAATAGAAAATAGTTAATTAGCTTTAGTTCTTTTTATTTTAAAAATACATCCATAACACAAAATATTCTCAACATGTTCAGATAGCTTCGCTGAAATTGGAGAGAAATGAGAGCTATTGTATTCCATTCCATTGAAAATGTTTACAAACATGTAGGTACAATAAATAAATGTAGGTATAGACTGATACAATTTAAAGCAAACACTATTTATTTTAAAAAATATTTAAAATTTTACAAGCAAAACTATAGCATAGGATACTCATTCTTTTTGTTTAAGATTTTTGCTATAGGTAGGGTCATATTTCAGTCTTTTAACTACTTACATGGAAATGTTTATGCTCCTAATGTCATAATATTTTTCAAGAGATAAGGACACAGTTTTTTAAATATCTATGTATGGATGAAATCATCTTGGAATGGTTTTCAGTTTTGTACCTATCTATAGGTACAATAGGTTTTAATTGTAAATATAAGTAGGTATTATTTGTGTATGCCTACAAGTAATTCCTAATTATACATATCATTATTAATATATACCTGTTCTGATCAACATAGTTTACATTGAAACAATAATCCTATCATTTACAGAATCAAAATATCTACCTGATCATTGTAACAATGTTTATATTGCTTATCATCAATTTAGATTTCTTGATATCTTATTGTTTTTATTGATTATTATAACCAGAGATGAGTTTTAACATAAACAGAAGAAAAGATGTTGAATCATACCTTATTTTCATGTTGGTGATTCATCATAATTTATTATTTGATAATACAACATTTTTACTGAAAGGGATCTTCAGCATAGTTACTTCAAGCATTTTGTAACTAGATAATTTAATAATAGATCCATAATTCCGTTCCTCCAAAAATTACTGATTTAAGATTTAAATCACTGTAATATGTGAAATACATAAAATGTATATGATATTTCTAATATTATTTACTGTAATGTCACAAGAAAATTTGTGGAGTATCTAAACAAATTGTTATCACACATATTTTTCGAAAATTAAGTTAGATTTTAGAATTTAGGATCCAAGTAGGTAAGCCTTTTTAAAGTTTGTTTTAATAAATAAATGCAAATTCCATTTTAGGCTGATACCTAAGGTAGTTCAAAATACAAGACCCCTCAATTTTTATATCATGGCAATGTACAAGTGTCCATACATTTGTGTGGGTATAAGCAGGGCCGTCTTTAACCTATTGGAGGCCCTGGACATATTAAGAATGGGGCCCCTATTGTCTTTTAAAGAACACTATTTCGTCGGCCCTGACAGGAACTTGGCACTTCGTATTTGAGCTGAGGGGCTCCATCGATCGCGGGGCCCTGGGCACTTGCCCATAGTGCCCACTGGGAAAGAGGGGTCTGGGTATAATTAGGTATTTCATTGGGTAGGTAGGTATTGCAAAGGGACCTTCTGCCATCTTCGTTCCGATTCGCCGCCTGTCACCAGTTTTATATACTTCCTCATTCAACTTTTATCCTTTTTTGCTGCACTTTTCACATTCCAATTAACTTTTTGTTTCCAACTTAGATTGATTCACTGCTTGTGATGTTTACAATGTTAAATAAGTACCTAAGGTTTCTTTACTGTCACTGTTTTTATGCCTCTTATGTCCTTAGATAGGTACATGGTTTGAGATTTTCTTTTAATGCACACCATACCTATTAGACATACCGGTCAGTCTTTATGCAAATTATTCTGAAGGTAGACTTGGACGCACAACTTCTTTATATGTACCTAATCTTTATTGTAACCGCCATGGAGGCGGTTTTTTTTCTTAATGACTACGATGATGGTCAGGCCGGCCTTGTCATCATCACCGGACTATCGGGGGAGCAGAAGGCTCTCACCCCTACGTATACTAAGCAACAGAGCTAAGGCCGCCCCGTAGTGGGGCTCGGGCCTCGGCTTAGGGCGTTGCTGGGAGGGTCCCTACGGACGATGTTTTGAGGAGAGGGGCGACCGGTTGCGGGCCGGTTTCGCGGGCCATGGAGGTGTCATGACGTGCCAGCAAGTGACTATCGAACTAGCTTGGAACTCACAACAAACGTAGCCTAGCGGGCTGGTGCGAGCGTTGTTACTTTAGCTGCAACACTAGAACTTCTCAATAATTTTTTTCATTACCCTTATGTTGGTGGCACACTACCCACCAGGAAACCTAAATGCCCGTACTAATATTAACGTGATAATTATAGCTATTAGGTAGGTATAATCCATTCCAGTGTGGTCGCAGCAAACCGCTCGTCATCACGATAATTAGTTCAACAAAATCATATCGTTCGTGCGAGAATTGTTAACATGTTTATACCTAATAAATGAAAATTAGGCATTACAAAGCCCGATAAATATTGTCAGATAAACAGAATAACCGTATTAATTGGTAGACGGAGTAAATTTAGCACAGTTTGGCATTGTGGTCAAATGCCTGTTGTGGTCAGGTCATGTTATTGTTTGTATTCTGCATGCAAACCTACACGTTTCAATACATTAGTTTACCCGTTTGCACATTTGTAGTCGACCAGTTTGGTACAGTGGTAGTGAACGTAGACTCTGATACAGTGGTCGCGGGTTCGATCCCCGCACAGTACCAACCTTTGTGTGCATAAACACGTCTGTTTGTATTGATTTTTAATATTTATTTATTAACAAAAAAAGTATTTAAGTAAGTTCATCACTTTTCTAGTATCGATCGTATGCTTCGGCGTGGCCCAGCGGGGCATGTCTTGTAATACTTATTTATTTATGTACACATGTAATATACTCGTATGTATGTAAACTGTCATCCGTCTTTTATGCATACCTTACCTACTTAGGCCTCTTGAAATTTCTGTCCACTTCGGTTCAAAATGTATCTTATCTAGGACTTCCCTCTGTGTCGTAGGTTAGGTAGGTATACATATCAATCAGTATATCTGGCGCAAACTGATAACAGCTAGACCCGGTAGCGCAGGATCTAGGCTAGCCAACTCATTCACCAGACTGATAAACTGCAATGTCTAGTAGGTACTAAGTATAATAAAATAAAATAGTATAACGAACTAATTATGTAACCGTCAAGGAAGACATTAACATAGTACATGAGCCTGCATGCACAATCATTGTTTGGCATCTTCCGAAAATAACATACTAAGTAGGTATATTATATAACATACTAGGTATATTACTTACTAATTGAGAAACGACGTCTCGTGTTTACTCTATCTTGGATAACAACACCTTTTGTTTTAAAAGTTCAGCAATATTCGTGGGTCACACAACCCGAGGTCAATGAACAATAGGTAGGTACTATTTTATCCCGAAACAATCCTTCGTCAACCCCCTTTCACAACGGAATCCCAACATCAAAAGGAAAAGGTACGAAACATTTTCATTTACATTTTCTTCGTTAAATAGAAGTTTGACTGAAAGTTTGTAAATGGAGGAAGGGAGATCCTAAACAAAATACGCCCTTTGAGCCGCTGAAAAATGTTTGGAAAGCGTCAATTAACCTAATTCTAAAGTTACACGTTTCATCAAATCAATCAAAGCTCAAGTCAAAGTAATTTTTACTCGTTATATGTTTTTAAAACATTTCTTACAAATCGTCAAACTACTCGGTTCGGAAAGGAGTATTCTACCGAGAAGAAACCGGCGCGAAACCTAAACATCACATTTAAATACGTGGTTAAAAATCACGTCATACAGTCTACAACTCTACACAGTGAAATCTTAAAACAATATTATGAATACTAGCTTTTGACCGCGGCTTCGCTCGCGTTAAATTCGGGGTGAATGGTCCATACAATCTTCCACCCCCCATTTCAGGGAAGTGGGGGGTTAGAAAGGGGCAAAAAGTACTCTCCATCCCTTCAACTATCTCCATGTAAAAAATCAAGTCAATTCGCTGCTCCGTTTTGCCGTGAAAGAAAGACAAACATACAGACAGACACACTTTCCCATTTATAATATTAGTAAGTATGGATTAGTATGGATAGACTAGACCTATTAACAGACACAACGTACACATATCAATCAATCAGAACCATTGCAAGTGAAGAGAAGCGTTGAACTTTCGGATGTTCGTGATGCAAGATGACGGATTTCCCAGACAGCGTGTTGCAACATGTGAAACATTTAAAACTGCATGGTTTATGTGCTGCCCGTCACGTAGGTAGGTCGCGGCAGACGGGGTACAATCACCACTGTGTGTTTACCGTCGCCATCTTTGCAATTCAGAGATGTCTTGTTGACATATCGATACTTTTTTCAAGAAACTTCAGCGTTTTATTGGCCGTGTTGCGGACACAACGATTTTTTTTATGTATATAAAAAAAACATCTGTTTACTGTGTAAATGATTTTGTATTTTAGAAGTATTTTTATAATCTATTTTGTTGCTATGATTTTGTTTGTTATTGTTTTTATTGTCATTTTTTTTTTAAATATTAGACAACATCACATACATTGCTCTGATCCCAAAGTAAGTAGCTTAAGAACTTGTGTTATGGGTATCAGAACAACGAAGGTACCACAAATAAATACTTAAATACAAATATATACACCCAGACACGGAACAAACACAAGTGTTCATCACACCAAAGTTTGTCCCGGGTGGGAATCGAACCCACGACCCTTGGTTCAGAAGGCAGGGGTCACTACCAATTGAGCCACCGAGCCTGTCATTAGAGGTGTTTACAGTCCAACGCGGCTGGTAGCAAAATACAGTGTTTTGTAGTTTCCCTTGATCGTGGCTTTGATTCCACCCTTTAGACCCCCGCTCCAGCCGCCTTAGGCGAATTTAATTAGGGGTCAGGTCTCGTCGTAAGGCTGTCACTAGACAAATAGATCAGTCGTCGATCGCCAACTCTGGTATCTATGTTCTACCTGGTCAGTCGATGAAGACGTTTGTAGAATGAGCTGCCTGCCGAGGCTTTCTCAGAGGAATACAGTATGGGCACAGATTAATGTATGGGGCATTTCAAGTCATAAGTAAATAGGTTCTCAAAGTTGTTGCAGTTGTCCCATGGCGCAGCATCCATGGGCTGTGGTAATTACTTAACATAAGGCGGGCCGGTACCCATTTGCCACTCTAGTAGTATAAAAAATCCTTTGAACGGTTGTCCACCGGCGGCCTGCAGAAGTTCACTTCTTTTTATTTTAAATAGTAGAATAGAGCTAAGGCTTTTCTTACAAAATGGTTTCCATAATATATTTTTTTTATAATAGCTCGACATAATGGAAACGCCTGATGGAAAGCGAAAGAGAAGCCCAAATCGCTGTGACAACTGTTAGTAACCTGTCAGTTGCCACTGCCATGCCGGCCCAACCCTAACCCCCACGAGCTCCGGAGACCCTACTCACCAGCAGAAACACGACCCGGAGGTCATTTGGCTGCGGTATTCTATAGGGTGGAGGTCCTTCCCCGGACGGGCGGCTCAATTCGAGCGAAGATTCTCTATGCCCTACCTCTCTTAAATATTAAATATTCTTAGCATGGATTATAATAGCAATCTTCACTGCAACTTTAGTAAGTCATCATACGTAACTAGGATGTTATTTTATTTCATGTATTAATCAACTGGACAGGTAATCTTCTATAATTCGATTTGATAAGGCATTGAAAAATGCCTTTTTAGGGTTCCGTAGCCAAAATGGCAAAAACGGGACCCTTATAGATTCGTCATGTCTGTCTGTCTGTCTGTCTGTCTGTCTGTCTGTCTGTCTGTCTGTCTGTCTGTCTGTCTGTCTGTCTGTCTGTCTGTCTGTCTGTCCGTCCGTATGTCACAGCCAGTTTATTCCGAAACTATAAGAGCTACATTATTGAAATTTGGTACGTAGATGTATTCTGTGAACCGCATTAAAATTTTAAAGTAAAATCAGAAAAAAATCCAAAATTTTTGGGGTTCCCCATACATAAAACTGAAACTGAAAAAAATTTTTTTCATCGAACCTATACGTGTGGGGTATCTATGGATAGGTATTTGAAAATGATGTTGAGGTTACTAACATAATTTTTTTCTAAACTGAATAGTTTGCGCGAGAGACTCTTCCAAAGTGGTAAAATGAGTGTCCCCCCCCCCGTAACTTCTAAAATATGGGCATGATAAAACTGAAAAAAATATATGATGTGTATTACTATAAAAACTACTAACGAAATTTGGTTTGAATGAAATCTAGACAGTAGTTTTTTTTTAAACGTCATAAATCAAATTACCTAATTTTTTCATTCAATCAGTGGTACGGAACCCTACGTGCGCGAGTCCGACTCGCACTTGGCCGGTTTTTTAATATAGTATGACATTACATTTTATTAATAGAGTCACCTAATCTTATATATTATGTGTCATATCTAACGTAATAATATTTTCACTTTAACGATAAAAAACATTACTCCAATATTAAGATCTTTCTATAAAACCACAATTTAAAGATAACACTTTATTACTTTTCTTTAATAAATAAGACAACGAACATCTAGGGAAAATTTCCAAATATGTAGATTAGCAGGGTTATACATTCACAAATCCGTTCGGAACGATCTTTTTCAGAAACGACTTGATCGTTTATTACAATATTCGAACGAAGCCTCTAGAGTAGATTTCTATGAGAACTGTCAAATTTGAATGAACGATCGAGAAAGTTTCCACACGGTTTCGCTCCCGTTACCTAGATGATTTCGAACGGCTTTGTAAATAGCCCCGCCATAGAAGTAATAAGTACCTTGTACAATGTACAAAGTACTTTATTACTTCCGCAGATTTACCGTGGATTTATCCTGACTGACCTGATTCGTCACGGTTATGTACCATTTATCACTTTGGTAACTATCAAGTAATCAAATTAAGTCAACGCACACTAACTACCTCAAATTGTAATCATAGCATCACATCTTGACTGTAATAAGGCACGCCTTAGTAATTTACCCGAACCAATAGCGAAAATCTCATCATCATCCTTTAGAAGCATCGTCCTCATCATCGTCCTTTGACATCACAGGATCCAGTTTACTCTTCGACCTAACTACATCGATACATGTTCTGAGCTGTCAACGTCGCAACACTAGCCCTGTGATTCATATTCATATCGGAGCGAGACCAACGGACTCTTTTATATCGAAGGATGCATAAGTTACGTGTGCAATGGTTCGCGACGATAAACGTATGCTGTCAGACTTCCGCTCCCGCTTGGTGTGACGTGTTTTAATTAGTGCCATACTTATGCAGCGAATTAAAACCAGCTTCGGCTGTAAGGGAATCTTTTTACTCAAAACAACCCTCACGCATCCAGCCAAATAACAAACGAGGCTTTGGAAATCGACTGGTGGCGGTATAACCATCATGATTGAAGGCGTAGCTAAATACCTACCACAGGCAGATAACGGGTATGGCGTCATCGAAGCGAGGAGCTACGCACTGCGATCGCGAAGCAACCTGCCCAGCGTGGCGATTATGGGTAAAGCCTCCAGATGTTTGCCCAAAGTGGCAAACACCTGGAGAGGCCTATGTCCAGTATTCCGTGATTTCTTTCGAACCGCGGATGTCGACTCTTGAATGTTATAACCATTTTGTCTTTGGCCTCTTTAGACCTAGGTTTAGAATAAGTAAATTGGAAAAGAAAAACCGCCCCCCGCTTATATTATCAGTTTGAAAATAATAATAAGTTGATAACTGACCTCTGCGACAGGTGATTATACATACTCGTATAGGTTATAATTATGTACCATAAAAAGCACGGTATAAACATTGAAATTTTGCACTAATTGGATTTGCAAATAAAACGCATGTGACCGTCCGATTGTCAACTTAGTACCCGTTTACTAATCCAATTAAACATAATTATCGTAGTCAGGTTTTTATCACATGCTCCTTTTGTTCGTGTGCCAGTAATGGGATTTGGATAGTGAGTATGTGGGTGGGCATTGCTGGGGATTCCGCGGCTGTGCTCTGATTTAATTATTGTGTGCATCTGTGTGCAACTGTGCACGTATGTGCATGCATTGAGAATGTGCAACTGGAAAAGTATGATTTTTTTTTATACTGGCTCGACATAATGGCTTCCCTACGCCTGATGCAAAGCGAAAGAGAAGCCCAAGTCGCTGTGACAACGGGCAAGTAACTGGTCAGTTACCTGTCAGTTGCCACCGCCATGCCGGCCCAACCCTAACCCCCCACGAGCTCCGGAAACCCTACTTACCGGCAGAAACACGACCCAGAGGTCAATTGACTGCGGTATTATATAGGGTGGAGGTCCTTCCCCGGACGGGCGGCTCAATTCGAGCGAAGATTCGCTATGCCCTTCCTCTCTAAATGATAGTTGAGTATAAGATTATTTTACGAAAATCTACACTAATGTAAATAGGGTTGCTTAGATGGTTTGGTCATGTAGAGAGGATGGATCAAAGTAGATTAAGCAAAAATTATATATCGAGAGCGTGAATGGATCTGTTGGAAGGGGAAGACCTAGATCGACCTTCCATGACCAAATAGAGATACTAAGTACCCTAAACCGACGAGCATGTGTGAAGAGATTGGAGGATCTGGACGAAGCAAAACCTTAATATGGGCTATATTTACTGCTAAAATGCCAATAATGAAGAGAAGCGAGGGCGGGTCGCTACTCTATAAAAATAAAAAGCTGAGCTTGACTTGTTATTTTTATAGTAAGATGAGTTCGAACACGCGAGAGATATCGCATCATACTACCCCTATAATGTTAATAGTCTTTAAAATAGTAAAAATTAAATGAAAATACACTTTTGCCGACGCCATGCCGTCTACGGAAGACCACCGTTGAGTGATGCTGAATGGACACAGTTTAGTCACAATGTATTTTTTTTCGTTGTTTTTTGTAATTTGCATGTGATTCTAAACATTTTTCTATTTCTATGTTTTTCTTATTGTTAAAACAGTTATTCACGACCCAATTTAATTAAAACGCTATTTTAACTGAAGTACCTACCTACTTTACCTTCACTCATCATTAGCCATTCAACTTCATTTAAAGTTCCAATAAGGGTTTAAGACTGCCTCAAAGTGAACGTCGGTTGATCAACCTTCGCTTCAAATGGAGATAAATTAACTAGAAAAACCGGTATATGTATAAAAATTCAAACTTTTATTTAACCTTACATACTGATTTAGTCGAACGGTAGCATTAGACCTTGCACTTACAACTGTAATGCGGCCTATGATTGATGAACCATGAACACAGAAACATGACAGATTCTAGTTCACCTAGATAGTAAATCACATGTTTTGAGACCTTTTGAGTTGAGTATCGGTTGAAGGTCACTTAGTTATGTCTTTAAGGCCAGTGTTAGTCACGGTAGGCTACGCAGCACGAAATCTTAAGCTCGACAGGTTGTTAGAGGTTGGAAGTTTGATCCGACCCGTTTTGACTTGTTAGAGACAAGCTGAGACGAATTGGAAACGAGATAAAAGTAGAGAACTTAGCTTACTCGTAAACTTAAGACATTCGCAAACTTACGTGTCCGCGTGACATCCAATTGAATTGAAAAATAATTAGACTCTTATTTAAAAATACTTTTATTACATTGGCCTAAATCCAATTTATATTATTTCAAAACATCAATTAAAATTCAAAATATGTTTATTTATGTCAAAAATTACTCCATCGCTGGATCCGGAATGTAGCTTCTATCGAGAAAACCCAACAAAAACCCGATAAAGAGTAACTCTTTATCATGTCCAATTTTTTTTATAATTTAATTATAATAATAAATAATAATAATAAAATCGTTTATTCATAAAAAGGCACATGGTACATTTTTACAGTAACACTGTCACCTGCGGTAGATTTAACTGTGCTGCAGGCTTCAGTCTTCCCAAACTGTTGACCCATGACCCATAATGAGTGCAATACGAATATGATCGTGTAGGATCGACGTAGTTCTATTCTATATATTGGCGTTTTTATTAAGACCAAGCGTGCACTCTGTGACCTCTTAACCGTTTTATGGGATACTTACATGTTAGATACTGCTCGTTATTCTGGCCACATGACATTTCCTCGCCATCCGGTCATTGTTCTAGAGGTACGATAATTTATTTCCTATTATTGTATAAGCCGCAGAGTCGAATGCCAGCCATAGTCGTCCCAATAAAACGTTTGATGTATTGTGTTATCATATACAGGTCAACGATCAAGCAGGGTTGAATGACTGGTCGTTACAGATTTAGTCTGACCGAATTTTGTGAGTGCGCCACTCTGTGCGTGCATTTCCTCAATTTGATTTGGCCAGAGACTGTCCAGACGTTAAAAAGTTGTGAAGGGTTTGTGATCGCGCGGTGAGCGGGTTTTGTACTTTATTATCCATTTTGTGTATCAGTTGTGGCCTTACCGTAGACTTGTAACCTTATCGTAAAATTATCAACGTCATGAAGTGCTCGAGCATTAGCCATACCATGATATGATTTCCTCAGAGAAATGGAATAACAAATTATTTGTTGATTATTTCAACCAAAAATGCTATTTCATGAATTGGTCTAGATAATTTGATCATTTCGTGAAATAATTACATTAATCATCATTTATTATTATCCCTAACCTGTGCAAGTCGTTGCATTATCTAGTTGACGGACAGTGTAAAATTTTGTGGAATGCATCTTCATTCGTGAAAATATTAAAATCCGTCAATTCCATGAAATTCTCCAGATTTTTCATGATGAAGACGAAGAAGCTCTATAGTATGTCGAAGTCCTGGACTACATTTTAATATACTCAGAACAATTTTACAATATGTACATCTATTTGCTGTCCGCACTTGTCAGCTTGCACCTGGACGAGATGTAAATAAAAAAAAACTCTAAACCTTTATTTCACATTCGGTACTAATTACGTATTCGTCCTCAATTTCACCTCATGGAAAGTGATAATGAGGATGAAGATATGCTACAGCTATTTAATTTTGGCCACAGTAATAGTAGATATTCACAGGTTTTAGAGCTTTTGAAAGGTATTCTTGATATTTAATTTGAGAAGATAAAATCCCCGTTTAATATATTTAATTCATAATTGTATTTATTAAGGGCAGTGGGGTAACTATACGGTTTGCCCGGAAAAATTTCAGTTTGCCTAAAGTGGCGAACAAATGGAGAGGCATATGTCCTGCAGTGGACTGTGATAGGCTGATAATGAAGTGCTCAACCTACTTAATTAACCGACTTCAAAAAGGAGGTATGTTTTTTTTGTATGTATGTTACTCGATTTCTCCGCCAATTATGAATGGATTTTAGTGATTCTTTTTTTGTTTGGTAGGCCATCATTCAGAGGTGATCCTACAAAAACCAAAAAATATGGTATATACTCGTATTGTGGCTGTAGTCTTGAAGTCGGGTTTTTTTTTCAAAGATTATCAGATTATTTGGTATCGGGTTTTATGATTCTGTACAGAACCCTATAAATGTGCAATAACATGAAACGATGTTTCGTTCGATGCTGGTTGGTCTTTATTTGGTGGCTAACGGTTACATCATTTCCATCACTTGCCTGTTGTGCGGACGGACGTGTGGGAGATGTATGCCTCATTGAGTGGCTGTAATAATGTTTATTGAGTTTCGTATGTTTTTTTCCTAATCATAACGTGTTCGACCCACTGGGAAGCTGTTTGGACGAAAGTATTTGGGCCAAACGGACGTCAGGAGCCGATCAAACATCCTTTATACTAGTGTTATAATTTGTATAGATCTCCTTCGCATTAAAAGTACTGTACAGTAAGGTGCAGCGCAGACGGCACACTTTTTGTGCGATAGAGTCTGTGTCTGAGACATTTAAAAAGAGCGTCTAGGTCTGCCGACAGAATGGTCGAAGATGTGCGTCGTGTGCGTTACTGCATATAATTGCAAAAGATGCGTCACGTATAGTCTGTCGTCTGCGCTGCCCCTAATACAGCGCATATCACACAGAGATCTATCTACTCATAGGCTATAATTTATACGGATATTATTTCACACATCAGTGACATTCACGCGGACAAAGATGCGGGCAGCAAATTTTTCATATAGATACCTGTTGTATGTCTAATGTCTATAAAAGACTGTTGTATCTCACAATTTTAGCGTATTTCTGGCTAATGGCAGCTTTCAAATGTTATTAAGATTAGAGTGCTTTTTTGACTTTGCAAGCTGGTGTTGTGGAATTTGAGCACGTAATGTGACTTAAGATACTATTTTAAGTAGTCTATTTGTCTAGTCGAGTCCCTAATCTCAGAAGTCGTTAGGGGCACGTAACTCGTCTTGTTGATTAGGTGTTAAGGCCCTTGAGGGCTCGCAAGTTTGATTTGATCTTGAGTCTTGTAGTTCTCTTCGTATTCAACGGAGAGTCTATTTGCATTTGTGTTCGGACAAGATATCTTTAGGTTAAGATATAAGAGTAGATACCTAGTTCATTCGTCATTTTTGAACAAATTACTTTGTTGTAGCTTATATTCAAGTAGGTTTGCATTTCGGAACGTTTATTTTTGCAACCTATCAACCTACCGAAATTAGTGACCTCAATATTTTATCCTACTAATATTTTAAAAGCGAAAGTTTGTTTCGATGGATAGATGTTTGTTACTTTTTCACGCGAATACAAATGAGCAGATTTAATGAAACAGTAATAGGTAAAACCCATATCTCTGATTAACACGTTACCAATATTCACGCAGTGAGAACATAATAAACAGACCTAATTAAAGGCCTATTTGTTAACTTTAATAAAAATAAACATAAGCCCAAAATTCTGAACAAATTATGGCTTAGTCGCATGGTCGACATCTGCGTCAGTTTATTTATACCCATCTCGAAATAACCAGTTCAATAAAGAACCCCCACAACGTGTAAAAAAGGCCCCACACGCTATGCCAATAAACACACGAAGAGAAAAACTTATAGCTTACAAGTGTCGCGGAGATGAAATTAGGATTTTATACAGGATGGTATTACAAAAAGGATTAAACGTGTAAGGCTAAACTTATGCAGAAATGCAAGCTGTGCAGAATCACGCAGATTTTGTGAAAACATATCGCATCCTCTGCCTTTTAAATCCTCCCCAGGGAAAACGGAAACGTGGCCGCCCTAAGCAATGCTGGCGGCGCGGATGATCACTGCAGAAGGGAAGACGATAGGAATGACCTGGAGCGGAGCGGAATGAAGCTCGAAGCTTAAGACCGCGCGGGATGGCGACGTACTGTGGACGCCCTCTGCCCCATACAGGGGACATAGGACAATAAGGCCGCAAACTGGACTGCCGCGGGAGCGTTAGCGGTGGCGACCGCGGTGCATCGCGCGGCTATATGTTTGAGCTTGTATTAACCGTTCTGGAGGGCCGCGGCGGGCGGATTGCCCGGCTCGCCGCCCGCGCAGCAGTCGCCCCCGCTCCCGCTCCCGCGGCCACCCAGTTTGCGGCCTAAATCAAATCAAGACCCTTTAAAGAAACGACTTCACATAAATGATGAAACAACAAGTTCCTACGTCACGCAACTCACATCATCCGCCATAAAAAGCGGACTTTTCACAAACTGGACATTTACCGGTTTATGGTTCACAGCCGGTACCGTGATATTCTATGATAATGATAACAAGCCACGGCACACCCCTCTAATAAAATGGCGACTAGACTCTAGAACCAGTATTGGCAATCTTGTTGTTTTTATTTGACAACCGGTCGCCGATGCCCACACATCCTTACTAGTATCATAATACTTGTGTGGATATATCAACACATTGAAACGGTTAAGTTTTATTTCAAGAGATTTCCAATAAATCCTTAGTAATGTTATAAAAATAGTGTACCCAGACTTTTTGATTTATAAGATTTTTTCATCACTTGGGATGTAAGGGAGCGGCCTCTTTCATCTTTTCGTTCCAAGCCAACCTCGCCTGCCCGTGGTGCATCCTGCCGAATAACAAACGAGGCGCTGGCAACCGACTGGTGGCGGTATAACTGTCGCAGGCAAATTCTATAATTCGCTCGTATACAAACGGCGTCGGCAGTTTGCAAAGATAAATACGTGTTATAAAATGCCGAAGGCAAATTGTCATCGCTTCAACGTCGACTTGGTTTGTGTATTAGGGTGACCATGATAATAGAAATGACACAGGATTTTTAATCATTTTATTTAGGTATTTAAGTTTAATAATAGAATATTAATAATTATTGACTACGAAAATAAATTCATCGATTAAATAAACATGAAATTGAAACCGAAACCAAACCAAACCTGCACTAAATGGCACCGTGTGAGAACATATTCTCCATTATCTTAGGATACTTACACATACATAGTAAGTTACCAAGAATTACCTATTAATTAAACAAGACATTCAGTGGTAATAACAAAAATAAATTCAACAATGTTTCTTTGTTTCACTTATTCTGCTAAGCTTAAACAAGCATAAAACCATCAGCGAAACAATTGATTCACAAAAATTAAAATACAAAGCATTTTATTGCAATTTTTAGTTCCACTTTACCAGTTTCCATGGACACCCTAGCGTTTTTACGTGGTGGATAACCTCGAATTTTTTTGTTTTTTTTCCACGGTGTTTTCGGAGCCCCCTTTGTGATTAGTTTAATTTCAATAGTTTCCTATAATACTATAATACTTGAAATCTATTTGAAGTCGCTGATATTAGACATATTTTTAATATTTCTTTTCTTCCACACTTTCACTGTTGACCGCCATATTGGTTTTGGCGACTAGTAGCGCCACGCGCGGTTCAATTTGGTACTAATTCGAACGATATGCCGTGGCAACTTGTAATCGGCTGTAATATCGTAACTCGGCATATTAGAAAATGAACGACATCTTACATACGGCGTACGGCATTTTATATAACGAATTTGTCTTTGTAAACTGCCGATGCCGTTTGTATACGGGCGAATTATAGAATTTGCCTGCGACATAACCATCACAATTGAAGGCGGAGCTAAATACCACAGACCGATGACGGGCACCAGCGTCAACCGGCCTGCCTAGCGTGGCGATTATGGGCATATCCTCCTGATGTTTGCCCTAAGTGGCGATCAACTGGAGAGATGCAATGATGATGATGGTGATGATTTGCATCATGCATAGGCTTCACGTAACGGAATTATCAAAAACGTGCAAAATAGTGTGTTGAAGAAACGCTCACCAGACGTTTCTGACATAACAGCTGCAGTCAGTGCCGCTTTAAAACTACTGCAGTGACAACCACTAATTGGTTGCTTGTTAACTAATTACTGGCCCACAAGGTTAGACAACTCAAAGTATGGCCACAGGAAAGTACCACCTAATGCGAACAGTACATATGTCAGAGACCCTTTTACATTACCGGTATAGATAACAAAAGTAAAAGCAGGTACGCAAATCATTGCATTGCGAGCGAGGTGAACGACACCCGGCGTGCACCTCTGCAGGCCATTTCCGCATTGACGTCACACCTCCTTGTTTTCCAACAAAACTTCTCGCCGCAAGGCCGAGTGGCTTCCGGTCAGCCATATCAGTTATTTATAGTCGGAGGAAGTACCAAAACGAGTTTCTTAATCCTATGCCACGAGCGATCGGACGGAACCCTTCCCTGTGGCAACACTTCCCTTTGTTTATGAATTTGTAATCCATTGTTTGTAGGCTCGAAACTGGTGTGGTGGCCCAGCGTGGCATGTCTTGGGATATTTATTTATTATTTATTTATGTGTGTAGCTTCTGTATCATCAAGGGATGTAAGGGAGCGACCCATAATCTTTCCTCTCCAAGCCACACTTACCTACCCGTAGCGCATCCTGCTGAATAACAAACGAGTGCGAGCGACTGGTGACGGTATAACCATCACGATTGAAGGCGTATCTGAATGCAACAGGCCGATGACGGGTAAGGGCATCATCGGTTCCAGAAGCTACGCCCTGCGGTCGTCAACCCGCCTGCCCAGGCTGAAAGCTTTACCCATAATCACCACGCTGGGCAGAGGGGTTGGCGATCGCAGGGCGTAGCTGCTCCTTCCATCGTGATTATTACTGCCACCATTCGTCTGCCATAAAGCCTCGTTTGTTACTCGGCAGGATGCACCACGGGCAGGTGAGGGTGGCTAAGAGCGAAAAGATATCATGTTTTCGCGCTAAACTACTCTAGTCAAAAAATTAATATAACCAATAACCTATCACAAGAAATTGTCTATCACCGCTCCCACTATTCCTATATTTTCTGTCTCGAGAGGGAGTAAAAGCTACAAGTGTAAGGTTAACGACATTTGCGGCCAAGGACAGAGTATTATTAGTTTGTTTTGTAGTATCGCCCTCGTCGTGTGTACTCTACGGATTGCCAACGACCACTCACGATACGTAACACATTAAAAATACACAATACCTAACAACAACACCAGTTGGTATAAATTGAGCTGATCATGATGTACAACCAAATTATAATTAAAGTAGAGCAAAAAACGCCAATATGTTGAATTTGCTGCTTTGTTTTTGCTGAAGATCAGTGATAGAGATATCTGAAATTCAAATACATATCTATATAAATTAAAGTCGTTGTTTGTGTGAGTCTATAAGCTAACATTCAAAGAATATTCACGTGAGATCTGTTACCCCACCAGATTATCAAACTTTTTGCTCTACTAACAAATTAGTTAAACTTTTTGTTTCTCTTAACAAAGGTACTTCTTTACTTCCTCGCCTAAGATAACCTGAACAGAGAATAACATTTTTATCATTGAACCAAGCAGTCGATATATTTAAGTGATATTTGTATATTGTTTGTTATTCTAAAAGATACGACGATCGTGATTGAAGCCCGCAACTCGTGCGCACCGGGGACCAACATTGACTGTTGACGCAACCTCGGCATTAGACGCCTGTCAAATCTCAATGGGACGCAACGTGCGTTGTACTAACTTTTGTAGTTTTTTTTTGTTAAGTTTTTACTTTAAACGTCATTTGAATCGTTATTTGCTACAAGCTGGTAAATAGTGGTGTGTTCTTGTCACTGTGCTGCTTTGTGCTATGATCATCATCATCAGCCTACAGCAGGTAGGTGCTCACTGCTGGAAATAGGCCTCTCCAGCAGTTTGCCATTAGGCAAACATAGATGTTCTCGTGATGATTATGACGATGATGACGTTGTGAAATTCTTTGAAGCCTCCAAAGGTTTCATCCATAATCGCCATGCTGCACTGCTGGGCAGGCGGCTTGGCGATCACATGGCGTAGCTAATGTTCCTTTTGATATAACACTAGACTTCTAGAGTATCAACTCTAGACCATGCTAAGGAATCAAATAATAATTATGAATTATTTTTCAATAATTTAATTTTTATATTTTATTGTTCTTCACACAAACTCTACAGAACAAAAACAATTTTTTTATTTTTGAAAAATATTTTTTTCGTTATTTCATTCTTTACAAAAGGGTCCAATGTATATGAATTAAGAATTAACGTTTCTCAACGTGATTTATTGCAAAAACAAACAATATGACTTGTTACTTTGTTAATAAAAATTAACAAAGTTGATACAAAAGTAGTAGTGCCTAGTAACAATCATTGAAATAAAAATATAATGTTATTTAGTCACCTTTATGTCAATAACTCCAAACCTGCGTCAATTTTAAAATGTAACTCTTGAAAACGAAGAAAAAAATAGGTAAGGTACCTATTTTTTCTATATGGCGTGTCAGCGTCTCCACAAAGTTAAATATCGACTGCGGAAAAGATTTAAATTCGCTTATCATCGTTATCATGTTTGTGTTTAATTTTGGCGTACCGGTTTATTTGTTAGGTTCCTCGTACAGAATTATGCTACGGACATGTTTTTATGACTTCACTTGCGTAATAATTGTAAGTGTTAATATTATTACCACAGTAAATACTTATTTTTAACTCCGGATGCAGATGAACGGGTTAGATGTTATATTAAAAAAGTAACAGACATCATCACATATATAGCCCCGATACCATAGTAAATAGGTTTAAACACTTGTGTTATACTTATAGGTATCAGAAGTCAGAACAACGAAGGTACCACTAATATATACTTAAATACAAATATGTATAAACACCTAGACACGGAACATACACAAATGTTCACACGAATGTTTGTCTCTGTTGGGGAATGAATCCACGACCCTAGTATCAGAAGGCAGGGGTTACTACGAATTGAACCATATACTTATCCTTGTTTAAAAACCTTTTTGCTGTGATCCCATCTACCTTTTTGTAGGACGGCTCTCCCCAAGATTTTAGTTGTATCCTATACATTTTTGTATAACTTAAGTAACGATGAGTCATTTTAGAATTGTGTAGTAAAGAAATAGTGGTACATCTATCTACTATATAGTTAACTATTTCAAGATGACCTTTATTAGTTAAGGTAGTATTAACAAGGAAAACTAGTTCTTAATAGTAGGGAAAACGCGTCCTAACGGGAAACTGGTAATCACACTATTTCTTTTTCATTCATTTTGGTACAAGCTTTTATTACAAAATCACATTACATATTAAAATCTTAGCATATAATTAACAAAAAAAAACCGACTTCAATAAATTGACAATGGGACCAACTAGGAAGTACACCCTTTCAATCAAAAAAAGAATTATCCAAATCGGTTCACAATTGTCGAACTTACAACAAAAAACTCAAACTCAACGAGTAACAGTGTGACCCTATGCGAATTTTATTCTCATCTAGTAAGACTGGAGTGTGAGTAATCTCACTCTTTCGGAAAAACTAAACTCAACAAGCAACAGTGTGACTCAATCTGAACTTATTTATTATAAGGCATTATTTAAAATGATGAAATACTCCAAATAAATAAGACTATTCGCACTCCTGTCATACTAGATGAGAATAAAAATTCTCATCGGGTCAGACTGTTACTCGATGCGATTTATTTTTCCGATCGAGTAACACTTTTTAAAATTTGTAGCCAAAACAGTGCTGAAACTTAAGTTACTTCTTATCATGTAATTTATACCCAAGAAATACAATACTATTACAAGGCAAGGTTGCAAATCCACCATGAATTGCATAGTGGCCTTTATTGTACCATCACTGTCGCCATGCAAGATTATCCATAACCATACAATGTAGTACATAGTACAATGAACTTGTGCCATACATTGTAGTCAATACTATATCATGCGTTTGAGATATCTATTTATAGCCCATAGTAAATACTCTATGGTAAACTAGTGCAAGCATTGTATGTATGTACCTACTGTTAAAGATAAGAGAGTTTTAAAAATGGTGCTCTCATTTCAGACAAACTGCTTATTGAAATGGGCCAGGTATGTCTGCCCTTATCTCAGATTCAATAAATTTTTCTATAAGTACTTTACTATAGCTCTGCTCTCGACTTCGTTTGGGTGGAATAGTGTCTTTGGGTAGCATTTTAAATTATTATATTAAAATATTTATCTTCAGCCAATTGCAGTCCACTTCTGGATATAAGTAGGCCTCTCCAGTTGGTCGCCACTTAGAACAAACATCTGGAGGATATACCCATGAGAGCTCCTCGCTCCGGTGACGCTGCTGCTCGTCACCGGCCTGTGGTACCTATACGTGCTATATTAAAAAAATGACATATTTATATCAAATCAACAGCCAAAAAGTTTCAAGCATCTAAATCTTTGGTAATAAACTTCGGAGTTAGTTAGTTTCTCATAATAAACAAGCAGCAATTTAGTGTAATTATATATCAATCATTATGACCATTTTATATGCCTTTATAAGATTAACATTGCCGACAGCTATAATTATGCATAATACTTAATATTGCTTCCGTCCTGTTGTACAGTTTCCGAGTTCCGTGTATTGAAGTGTTAGATGACAAGTAAGGTGATTGTTAGGCATGCTGTTCTAAAGACTGGCTATTTCAGCCGCAAAATAGATAACTGTTGAGTAAAAGTTCTAGTAGTAGATACCGCTTCTCGGCACGTTGTGTAGGACTCCCTCAGACTAGGTGGAGCGACGATTTTCGCAAGATTGCTGGCAAGTGTTGGGTGCGTGGAGCCCAGGATAGGGATAAAAGTCGCATAGGCCTCCAATTGTAGTCCAGCAGTGGACTGCCAGATGCTGATGATGATGATATTCTAAATACATTAGCATAAACAAGAAAGTTGTAACTATAGTATGTTACGAAACAACGTAGTAGTAACCTAACGGCTTTCTAGGAACATATTTACAAATTCTATGGATTACGAGAGAGATTATTTGTATTGCGTTGTTTACTGATCACTCACTGTTATTGACACATGAAATATATCTTATTCTTAACGTCCATAACCGTTCTGGAATATGTTAAGTCCTATGTCAGTCATTTCTTTGCAAAGTAAGGCTTTTTGTACAACGAGCAAAACGAATTCACTTGAATGATATAAAAATAAGTGTTAAATGACTGGGCATGCTCTCTTCATTATAATTTTACTAGCCGAAGCACGCGGCTTTCCCATGTGAATATCGTCTATCTATACTTATAATAAATCTGTAGAGAGGTCAATTCTGTACATAAAATATTTTTTCAAAATAACTATCAGGGGGTGATAAGTGATCGATACTGATACCAAAAATGCAATCAGTAAAATTTTTGTCTGTCTGTCTGTCTGTCTGTCTGTCTGTCTGTATGTTCGTTATAGAAAAAAAAACTACTGAACAGATTTTGACGAAACTTGGTACAATTATTCTTCATACTCCTGGGCAGGTTATAGGATACTTTTCATGACGCTACAATCAATAGGAGCGGAGCAGTGACGGGAAGTGTTGGGAAAACGCGAGAAATTTAAACCTGTATGTTTGAACGCGCATTACGCGAAAACTACTGCATAGAATTGAATGCGGTTTTCACCAATGTATTGCTAGAGGTCTAACTTAAAACTTAGGCACAAGGTATAGATGGGTATTATATGGAAGTCCGTTATTTTTGAAACCCGATATCCACGCGAGCGACGCCGCTGGCACAGCTAGTATGTAATATGATGATAATGCTTATAAACTAAGCATATTATTATCATTCAATCTTATCATATTAGATTAGCACATAGGTTGTATCTTATCATACCAAGATATTCCATTCATTCAATCAAACAGCCTTTCGCATTTATTAAATTAGTAGGATATATTAACAGTGATAGGATGTGCTTAGGTAAACCATATTTTACTCTTTATAAGTAGTTTGTAGAAACCAATTGCTATGCCTCATCTGTTTTTATACCAATATCCTTGTAAAGGCCCTATTAGATGACGGCACTAGTTTTATTTTTATAACATAAATATTAAAATAAAATCACCTGATGCTAATACATATAGTATAGGTAATTAGTTGAACAGACTATTATCAAGGAATTTCCCTGTAATGGTCTATTATCGACATACCGGTTTAGAAAACAGTAGTTGTGATTTTTCCGCAAATCTAATATTTTATTGCTAGAACATTATTTCATCCTTTGTTTTCTAGGTAATTAATTCTCTCTTAGGACCGAATTACAGCCACAACAACCAGTCTATTAAGAGACTTGCCAAGTACGTAGGAGATATTAGTTTATTTTATATAAATAGTGTATTTTTTTATTGTGTTTCCATTTGTACACTCACCGCACAACAAATCTGCTCTCTGCATGACCCAAGAATTGACTGTTAGGGAATGCTCCTTCCATTTAGTTCGCCTCTTGTATCATTTTGTGCAATAAAGTTTAAATAAAATATATAAATGATATTAATGCCCAGAAACGAGACACAATAAAAAATCTATTCTTATACATATACGTATATGTATAAGCGTCAACGGTTTTTAACGGGCTAAAGTGCACCAGTGCGCACAAACAAAGGTCCCTTCCCTGTTCTTTCACTCTCATAATCCGAATTGGACACAAGCTGAGAGAGATTAGACGCAGGACGCCCAACGGCTACCAGTAGACCAATGAGGCAGTATTACAATGGTAATGTAAAATGGAGAGAGATCATAGTAAACTTCCTAACCCAGTGACATTAGAGTTTCGCGTTTTGTATTAATAGACACATTTCCTGCCTACACCGATGTAAATCGCGACCGGTTTTGACACGGACGCTGTAATTTCTACCCGGCTAATCATGACTTGTCTCTTGCAACAGAGGTTTCTAGAATAGATAACGAACCATGATTTAGCTCAATAGAAATCTTAGGTAGGCTGTAATGTCGTTAAGGTGATTGATTAGATTACCGGGTATGTTGAATGGCTCTCATTTTATAGTGACCCCTGCCTTCTAAACCAAAGATCGTGGATAAGATTTACGCCCGGTACAAACATTCTCCTTAATTTCATTTATTACTTCTTTTGTTTTACTCTTACTTATATAATTTGTACTACACCACGTAACTCTTTTCATCTTGTTATTCTCTACCCAAATGTTGTCTTAAAAGATCCCTCATAGCGATGA
Source organism: Conogethes punctiferalis (assembly GCA_031163375.1). Classification (NCBI taxonomy): domain Eukaryota; kingdom Metazoa; phylum Arthropoda; class Insecta; order Lepidoptera; family Crambidae; genus Conogethes; species Conogethes punctiferalis. The sequence goes on along the minus strand of CM062096.1, from coordinate 5,580,221 downwards.
GACTGCTTATGTTGTGCAACAATTGTAGGTATACTTTAGTTATAAAAGTCCATTTTTATAGTTTACAATATCTTTATTAGTATTTTACTCATATTCGTGGGATGAACATGTTTGTATTTGCTCCGTGTCTATTCGTAGACAATGTATTTTACTAATGATTGCCTTTAATAACAGATCATTTCAATGAGGAAGCGCCAAACAGGTGCAATAACAGTATTTTAGTCTTGGTAAATACCTGCTGTCATTTGTATTCCAAATCGTTTAGCTAATACTTGTATAATAACAATCGTCACCTATATTACACAACCGTCTAATAGGTTTGGCCAGTGCCTGTGTTTAACTGTTTACTCTCACGGATGTCGGCCGGTCCAACTGAGTAAATTAATTTGCCTATTATATGCAAAGCCCATTTACTATGTGTGATAGATTTACTATTATTAGAATTCTACTAATAATGCACATTATTTGTTATACTAAAACTTTATGTTGGAAAGCAAACGTTCGAAATCGAAAAGATGACACGATATCTTAATGTCATTTTTATAGGGTTATGGCGAATTTACGCAAATTAGAGTCTCGAGTCCGTATAGGAGTAATATTTTTGTTTGCAATATCAATTCTCAAAACATACACAAACCTCTGTCTATACAAAACTTGTTATTTATAACTTGTATACTCTTGTGTTTTATACTCGTGTGTTTTATACTCTTGTATTTTATACTGTTGTGTTTTATACTCTTGTATTTTATACTCTTTTGTTTTATACATCATCGCATCTATCTGCTTTTTCTTCTCGGAACCACATATTCTGCAGTACATATTTTCTTTCAGATTCAATTTATCACACGCATTCACATTCGCAAAAATCTGTTTTATCTCATATTTGACTACACAAATCCTCAATGACGTAACTACCGTTCTGTGTTGTATTCCTGTGCTCACAAGTTTCAAGAACATGTTTTTAATAATAAGCAAACAGAAAAGTGTAGGTGTATTAATTTGCTTTTTAATTAGAGAGATTAATTGGTAATCCTAAGGCTTTGCCGCTTTAGTGCCCTTATCACGTATCTTTAATTAATTTCCTTGTCGACTATGTCTTGTGTCTCAGGACATATTCCTTCCTCAATTATGCATGACATTTCATTACCTTCAGATATGCGAATCGGCTGTTGTATGCTCATCTCAATATGGGCACGGGCAATTTATGTAGGTACAGCCATTATTATTATTAAGTTAGCTCCCAGGGACAGATTTGACATTTACACTCTGGCAGGTACAATAATTTATTTATTTATTTATTTATGAAAGGTACACACACAGATTACAATCAAAATAGCAACATCATTATTATATCCAACAACTTACGAATCTAGACAGTAATCTAAAGTTGGTGTACACAGCAAGATCATTATACTGGTTGATTAAAATTTGTGAATATAAACTTAATTATAATGAAACAAAGAGAATGAGAAAAAAAAAGGTGGAAACTACCATTACTTATTTTTAATAATTTATCCTAGTTATGCAGCTAGGTTGTGAGAAGTCGAGGACATCTCAGCTATAGTTATTTCAGATATCACCTTCTTGAATTTTGAGAAACTAGAACCAAACACATCCAAGCCACCGCCACGATGCACCACATCGTTGTATGTACGACACATTCTCACCAACGGATTGTAAAAAGAGGTATTATTTTTATAAACCTGAATCGCGAACGTTCTGGGGTGACGAGATCTATGCCAAGTATTGAAATTCAGCAAAGAAACCAAATCCGGTGCGTCAATAGCCGCGTGCACAACTTTGTGCAGGTAGAGCAGGTCATACCTCTTACGCCGAGCCTCGAGGCTGATCATACCAAATTTCCTAAGCCTATCGTTGTAATGGCAAAGTGAACGACCGAAGTTAAATTTAAAAGCAATGAGTCTTAAACACTTTTTCTGCACTTTTTCAATATTATTGATATGAATATGATAGAAAGGGGACCAGATGGGACAGCAGTACTCAAGAACACTACGAACAAGACTGAAAAACATACACAGGATACTGCTCGGTTTGCGGAAGGCTTTGGTTGTTCTCATTACAAAACCCAAAAGTCTGCGACCCCTACCTAAAATGTGATCATAGTGAGGACGGAAGCTTAATTGCTCATCAAAATATACACCCAAGTCGCGCACTACCACCTTTCGGGTTAGCGTCTCATGTTCGATCCGGTACTGGTGAGTAATGCGGTTTTTCTTTCTGGTGAAGGATATAACACAGCACTTAGGAACATTGATAAACATTTTATTAGAGGTGCACCAGTCAGAGACAGTAAAAAGATCGTGCTGAAGTACAAAGCATTGTGCCGTGTCCGCTATATTTGCATAAAGCTTAAGGTCGTCAGCATAGAGTAGAGATGGACAAACCAAGCGGTCAACTAAATCGTTAATGAAAATCACAAATAGGAGCGGACCCAAATGCGATCCTTGAGGAACACCAGATGTTACAGGTATGGAAGAAGAAAGAAAGCCTTTTATCGTCACTATTTGAGTTCTATTATTGAGGTAGGAAATTAGCCACCTTAGGAGACACCCATGTATACCATAGTATGCAAGTTTGTGACAGAGTAAGACGTGGTCTACCTTGTCAAACGCCTTGCTAAAATCGAGATATATAGCATCTACTTGACCTCCCGAGGCAAAAGCGTCACATAAATAATTTTTAAACACCAAAAGATTGGTTAAAGTAGACCTTTTCCTAACAAATCCATGCTGCCTTGCCGAAATATGTTTGTCTAGGTGATTATACAAAGGGTCGTAAATCAAAGATTCGAAGAGCTTAGCCATACAAGAGAGGATGCTTATAGGCCGATAATTAGAGCAAGACGTTTTATTACCTGATTTATAAATTGGAATTATGTTAGCAATCTTCCATTGAGTTGGAAAGACCCCAGAAGTGAGTGATTTGTTAAATAATATAGATAAAGGCAAGGAGAGTTGTTTGGAGCAGTTTTTTAAGAGAATTGGGGGCATGTTGTCGGGTCCGGGTCCTTTACGCCCATCTAAATGTTTTATTTTGAGAGCAATTTCCTCAGGTGTAAGTGTGAAATTATGGAGTGTGTTATGAAACACAGCAGGCATATTTAATGCTTCAGTAAGCTGGGTTATAGAAGAACCATCTGTCTCATTATACACTGACCCAAAGTATTCGGAGAAAAGCTCACAAATACCCTGACCGTCTGAGGACGTCTTATTATTGTAAGTCATGCTTTGAGGAATCGTGACTTTGCCCTTTCTCCCGTTAACATGCCTCCAAAATGCTCTAGGATTATCTTTAAGAGACTCCTCCACAGAGGACAAATAAACATTATGACAGTGAGCTATGAGTTTCTTACATCGAGCGCGAAGTAGTGAGAATGTGTCGTAATCTCTGGGATTGCGAAATTTCTTGTAACGTTTGTGATACTTATTTTTATCTTTGATGCAACGCATTAGCGCCTGGCTGTACCAACTAGGATACCTGTAGGTGCTACTTTTAACCATCGGAGTGTGCTTAGCTATGAGCTCATTGAGTTTGGAGTAGAATAAATGAACGCACTCGTTGACATCACTACCATAATAAAATGATTTAACCGATAGTTATGATATTTTGACCACTTGAGTGCTAACTACAATATGAATGTCTTGTCTACCACATACGAGTATGATAAATACATAATTTATTCATTGTATGTTCATCAGATCATTTTGACTACTTAGAATTCTAAAAATATCTGATACTGAAAGTACCATCAATAAGTTTGTCAGACTTTTATGCCTTTTCGCATAGCAAAGCCCTATCTAGTACGTAAGCTTTACAATAACAAATCAAAGTTATCTGCTTTCTCTCATTCCCCTATGATTGCTTCGGGGCGTAATGAAGACGTCACTTAGTGGTTTCTAGCGGTAAACAAGACGATATATGCACAGCCCACAATTAAACGAGTATTTCTCCCGTGCAATATGCTTTCGTCATATCTAATAGGTGGTGTATTGGTCGCCAATTTCTCTAAGCGAGCGGTTGTGCCAAGTTACGTACTGTAAAGGTATGTGGATCAATCAAACTAATTGAATACTTCCTTTTAGTATTGTTAACATCGTCTGTTAAATGATTGCTTACAGATTTCTACATACCCTATATACAATTCATATGGTACTTCATCGTATGGACCCTCAGGTCAGGTGGAGTGACGATTTGCACAGGACGGCTGGCAATTGCTAGATGCGAGAGGCCCAAAATCGATCAAGGTGGCGAACATTAGGAGAGGCCTATGTCCAGCAGTGGACTGACACGGGCTGATGATGATGTTGATGGTACTTCTATTAATTTGTAGTGTACACTGGCTCTGATACAGTGGTCTGACAAGTTTATCAGCTGTCTAGTACTCATAGTACAAGCTCCGGCTTAGTTTAGGATTAGATGACGCTGTGTGGCCTTGGATTATTATTAATAGAAATATGTTTGTGACTTTTATGAAATCCGCTTTGAAAGAAATTTTCATACTAGGACTTAAGAGCAATGTATCTTATAACATTTTCCAGGACTTTAGCTTAGGAGCGGAATGCGCTAGAGCCCTTTCGACCCCTCATCCTTATCTCATCTTACACCCTCTCCTCTCTCCTAGTTAAATTTCAAAAGACATTCTCTAAAGTTTCAGATCTTGTAGATGCAAAGCAAAGGCTTACGTAACAGTAGTTTAAGCAGCAGTCTCACAATTACGGCCCAATACGCCACGCTGCATTTTAGAAATTCGAAAGTGTATTTAATTCTATTTGACAGAAATATTCATGGTGTTCGCTTTCCAACATCAAGATTCTGCGGACGATGGTCACAAATAGTGGCATTGCCCATAACATTGACAGTTACAAAACATTGTAGGTATTGTACGTGCTTAATTTACCCGGGTTACATAACTTCCTGCTGCTGTGATGTAAGAGAAGAAATAAGTCGCTGGTTGCAGCTCAAATGTCCTTATGCTTATAGACATAGAGGTCGGAATAGGAAAGGTAACTTTGCCCGCGCGTGGTGCAGCTAGAGTTGTAAAGGACTCGAGTCTTGAGCTCGATTGCCAAACTGCACGACTCGACTCATTACAATAAGTCTTCGAAGACTAAGGAACTTAGTCTTTATGAGCTTTTGAAAGTAAAAAACTCGAGTCTTTTTAACCCTCGATATTACGGACGCGCTAGAGTTGTTGTTTTGTTTTGTTTGAGTTCATTTTAGAATTAGGCAATAAAATGTTACTTTGTTGGAAAGGTATACACGAATATACGATTACGGAATCAGAAGCGTATTTTGAAAATTGAAAGGAAATATAATTTTGCAATTGCATTGTTATACCTTAATACCCTCAAAAAGACTAAAGCTCTTTTATAATTAGCCTTTTCAAGACTCAAGTCCTTTTTATGATTCATGTTATATGATAGTGATAGATTCTTCATAAAAAATACTGAAGCTTGGTTTGATTAATCGAATTTAGTTAGTTCAACAAGTTTTGTAAAATTGATTCAAGTCTATCGTATTAGCACTAAAAGACTCGAGTTCTATACATCTCTAGATGCAGCCGCAGCGTACTATCCGTATTATCGACCTCATACGACCTCGTATTTTCTATTGCCGCGTGAACTTGTAGAGGGTCGATAAATAATATCAAAAGGTTGGCAACCTCGGCCGGAGGCAGATACCAGTATTTATTGACCACTCCTTTCCAATATCCGGGTGTGGTGCCAACTAATGAGATTGTGCATCGGCAGACTTACAAATTGAAAGGTGAACGTGCATGTATGCACTTTGCTTTATAAAGACGGGTGATGTCATCTGTCGTGCCCTTTACAATGTAGGTAGATATTTTTACGGACGGCCATGGTGATAATGAACAGTCTGTCTATTTAACGTAAGTCAATTAAGCTTTGTTACTTTTTGTTTAACTGACAACTGTTGGGGTTAACGAGTTCTCGAGTGGATACCACTTTTTTTTTATAATAGCTCGACATTATGGCTTCCCTACGCCTGATGGAAAGCGAAAGAGAAGCCCAAGTCGCTGTGACAACTGGCAAGTAACTGGTTAGTTACCTGTCAGTTGCCACTGCCATGCCGGCCCAATCCTAACCCCCCACGAGCTCCGGAGACCCTACTCACCGGCAGAAAAACGACCCGGAGGTTATTTGGCTGCGGTCTTCTATAGGGTGGAGGTCATTCACCGGACGGGCAGCTCAATACGAGCGAAGATTCACTATGCCCTACCTCTCTTAAAGGTCTCCCTCTCTCTACTTCTCGGATGCAATTTAATCCCCAAGACGCTGGGGAAATCTCGTAGAAAGTTTTCAGAAGAGGAAAGTCGGCTTAATAGTTATTTAGATACATTATTGTTTGGACTCGATCCAACACATACATGCTCTGTTCAGTACTGGTTATCCTGTACGTACATACACGGTACCTTTTTTTTTTTTTTTAAGAGGGGAATGCATTATGCACCTTCATGCCGTCTCCGGGGGGAGGCGGCATGGTGTGTGGGACTCACACCTCCCAAAAGGGAGGGCATACCCACTAAACCCCCCTGTGTCGCCAGTGGGCAGCAAGTTGCAGGGACACGGGTAGCGCCGAAGCATACGGCCATATCCCTGCCTGCCCTGGCCAGCCGCAGATGATAAGCGGCCGGCACTCCTGGTCCGGGGAGGGCAAATACCCCTGCCCCCGGATCCGGGGAGCAAAAGAGTGCTCCCCGGGCGGACCTCGTGCAACGGTGTGGCTGCACCCACCACACCGTTACGCCTCTATGAGTGGATCGCGCCCCCGCACTCACCACTCGGGGCACGAAGGAGAGGCTCAGAGGGCACACGATGCGTTGTATGCCCTCCGGCGACGCCCGGGCCGGGGGCGGCGTAGAGCGGGCGCGTCTACCGCAGCCTCACGCTCTCTTTCCGCCGCCTCCTTCTGCGAGATCACTGTCTCGCAGAATGCGAGCATCGCTCGCCAGGTCTCCTTCGACACCGTCATGACGACAGTGACGAGGACGGAGCGCTCATTGGCCCAGGCAGGGCAGTGCCGAAGCGTATGCTCTGCCGTGTCCTCCGAGCCACTGTCGCAGTGACGGCATAGAGGATCAGGCTCTCGCCTGATCCTCCATAAGTACCGGCCGAAACATCCATGTCCCGTGAGGACCTGGGTCAGCCGGTACGTCACCACCCCGTGGGGGCGCCGCATCCACTCTTCCAAGATGGGGCCATACAGATGGGTACATACACGGTACCTACATCATCATCACCAACCTATCGCAGCCCTCTGCTGGACATAGGCCTCTCCAGTTGTTCGCCACCTTGAGCAAACATCTGCATTCTATACCCATAATCGCCATGCTGGGCAGCCAGGTTGGCGATCGCAGGGCGTACCTTCTCGCTCCGCTGACGATGCTGCCTTACATCCCAAACCCACATACATACATAGTACGGGTATGTATAATTCTGACGTAGTATCCACCTACGACCTTTGTACTCCGTACAGAGACGTACACATGTATTGAGTAAGGTCACGGTCATTGTACTCACGCTACAAAAAATAAGGTGAAATGATATTTGGTTTATAGAGATTTATTACCGGGTATACTAAGATTTATAACATGTATAAATTTAAAGGATAATTTTAGAGTTTTTCGGAGTTAAACTGTCTGGTTATCGGTATCGCTCAAGTTAAAAGTTTTGAAAGCTTTTCTTTTGTAAAACACATTAAAAAATTTCAAATATGTTTCTTAATATCACATTTGGTCAGTGGATATCATACATAGAAAAGGAATGGGGATGTTTCCAGGGTCAAAATAATTACATTATATTTAGTCCGCTTTTTAGATTATAAAAATATATTAGACACGTATTTTTCCTTTTTACATTTAAACAAAAAATAACAAAGATACAAGGCATCAAAATTTAGGAGTGGGGGTCTTTGACGTTACTTAGTGGCGAAAAAACTCCCACTATGTGACGTCACGCGTAATTTCAACGTGCTATATCTTTGTCATTTTTGGTCTAATTTACAAATGAAAAAATACGTGTCTTTTATTTTTGAACAATCTAAAAGACGGACTAATTACATTTTTTACGGAAACAGGCCCATTATATTAATACGATTTGCTTATTATAAAGTCAAAAAAATTGGAGTTATTGAAATACTCATACCTTCCAATTTCCCTATCCCGTGCCAAGATCTAGGTTATGTATACCGTTGTGTGCATCGCATAATCATTATTACCCCGAAGAGGTTGAAGAGAATAGGACGTCCACATCTACATACACAAACAACTGTTTGACACAAATTAAAGACAGGTGTTTTCATTGTCTCTGTTGGTGAGGATCCGTTGATGTGACACGGAACTGTCCTGTTTCATTAGCCTTGAAACGTCGCAACAGAAAAGTCATGACGTCTTTTTTTGCATAAGGAATGCGTTTATTATACATACACTAGGACCCTAGATGCGCGACGTCTGAGTATGTGTATCATCATTGTAGATCATCAAAGTTGATTTGGAAAGTCAATTTCAAAAGTGTGAAATTCATTCAGAACCATTTTACCATCTTTTGCTATGTATGCCAGTGACACAAATGCAATATGAGATAGAGCTATTAAACAAATTTCTTACATGCGGCATACAAAATAAGACCTAATACAAGCACGGTACGTCACTTATAGGTCGCGACACGTAAGTTGAGCGCTGAGCGGACTATGGAGGGGATAGCTGCGCATGTGTACTATTGCGCACACATTTATTAGCTCGACTAATTTATCATTTTATTTGTAAATTATTCTACCGTGTATTTCATTTAAAAAAACAGATTTCTAGAAAGCCAGTTAATGTAGTAATATTATTACAAGAAATAAAAATAAATAACTGCCAGGAATTTGTAATCAGTTACGAGGTTACTGCCTACTTACGTGGGATAGAAATAAAACATAGGTTTGTATAGAAACGATTGAACATTTCTTTTTAAATTCAAAAACAAATAGTCTGAATCTGACAAAGGCAGCATGCCTTCATCATTTGAATCATCAACATCTTCATCTGAAATGTCTTGATCAATTGAATGATAAATTATTCGGTTACGAAGTCAACAACTTGGACACTCTTTGCGTATTGATAAAACAAATTAAACAACGAGAACATTAAAACTTAGAACGCGATTGTACCGGTCGGGCGTGAGCGGGTGAACGCGACGTTGCGGGGAGCGAGGAACGACTGGAGAGCCAATAAGCGCGTGCGCACACCCGCCCTCGCCCCGTACTCCCCCCTGTGATACCGAATTTTTGAGTTCTGCGCAGAAACGCTCAGCGCTCAACTTACGTGCCGCGACCTATACCTGCAGACGTTTTGTTTGAAGCGTTATTGGATTCATGATGAGACACAATAAAAACTATCGTCATAGTCGCATATAATCGTCACTAGCGTTCAAAGGGTTAATGCTAACGAACTTAAATTTTTACCCATAATTGTTTCATGAAGTAGGTAGTCTATCGATAACAAGTCAAAATAAAAAAAATCAAATAGCCTATTATCCTGTTTCCTTAGCCTTGAAACGGGGCAAAAGAAAGTGTATGTAGTCACGAACACTCGTTATTTCCTTACTAACGACTAAACTGTCCTAAAAAACAGTTACCAACAGACGATTTGAGATGAAAGAGAGAGTAGGTCACTTTGAACTATCTTTGGCCAATTAGCATAATGACGCAAAGTTGATAGGTCAATTACGCAAACGTGGAGGGTTATCGTTAACTTTTCTAGGTCTGCTGGTGCCTGTGGTAATGTTCCTGAGCAATTGACTACTGCGGTCACGGCCGTGCTAAATGATTTGCCACTTCCGTGTAATTCGGTACCTAATGTCTTTATTTCACTTTCTTTACAAGGCTAATGGTTGCTTCCAAGTTTACACTAATAAGCTTTTCCGTGTAAGTTAAGTGGGATTGTTGTTTTTATCAGCAAAAAAAAAACCGGCCAAGTGCGAGTCGGACTCTCGCACGTAGGGTTCCGTACCACTATACAGCTAAATAAATGTTTTTCTTTACGTTTTATTATATTGGAGTTAATTAAATGAAAAAATTAGGTAATTTGATTTATGACGTTTAAAAAAAAACTATTGGCTAGATTTCATTCAAACCAAATTTCGTTAGTAGTTTTTATAGTGATACACATGATATATTTTTTTCAGTTTTATCATGCCCATATTTTAGAAGTTACGGGGGGGGGGACACTCATTTTACCACTTTGGAAGAGTCTCTCGCGCAAACTATTCAGTTTAGAAAAAAATGATGTTAGTAACCTCAACATCATTTTCAAATACCTATCCATAGATACACCACACGTATAGGTTTGATGAAAAAAAAAAATTTCAGTTTCAGTTCTATGTATGGGGAACCCCAAAAATTTTGGATTTTTTTTCTGATTTTATTTTAAAATCTTAATGCGGTTCACAGAATACATCTACGTACCAAATTTCAATAATGTAGCTCTTATAGTTTCGGAATAAACTGGCTGTGACATACGGACGGACAGACAGACAGACAGACATGACGAATCTATAAGGGTCCCGTTTTTGCCATTTTGGCTACGGAACCCTAAAAAGGAAGGTATTCTTTCCGATGTATTTTTTTATAATATACATATCTATATAATATCTCAAAGTTTCAATGGCGGTGTTCAACTTCAAAACGACACAACAAAAGAATAGTCGTTTTATGTTTATTTATTGCTCTCAAGAAATGTTAGTGCGTGTGTGTATTTTTGCCACTTCACTACTTAGGTATTACCTACTATACTCTGTGGTCAAATAAAGGGCCCACCGATGACAATCAGCGACGATTCGGTACGTGTCAACACGGTTGCCTCATTCGATTATCCCCTCACGTTTGCGCACGCGCTGCCACTCGACGCGAAGGCTCTCTTTACAACGCGGTTACATCACCAATAACGCAACAAAACATTAAAAAACAAACTAATTAATGGTATCGGGCGCATGTTTTAGTTAAAACGATCTGTCTGTATTCCATTTAGGCAAGTTTGACGTTTCAATCATAACTAAATAAAAGAAAAGAACGATCGTTGATTTATAAAGAAGGAAGACTTAAATTTCTGGGGTATTCCACAAAGCGCTCGCAGCTCCCAAACTATTCCTCGAAGCGCATCTTTTAGTTAATTTTGTAATCGTGAGTGCAACTAAAGGTAAGCTTCGAGGAATAGTTTGATTCTGATTTTTGTATAATGCCAACACTAAAACTATACGAACCATCAAGAAGCATCTAATAGCTTAGTTGCCAAAGTGGTAATATTTTTTTTTCTAAATAAAACGTACTTAAAGCATACTCATACTATAACCACTTTGGATCAAGTTTCTTTTTTGTCGACCACAAATAAAAAAAATATACTGTTGTTTTGAGTTGGTACACTAGTATTGTCAATTGATTTTCCTCTTAGGCACCAATTAATTCAATTTCAGCGTAATCAGTTTACTCCTTGGTAACTATAATATAGTGACATTGAGTGTTTTTTATGTACATTGTTATCGTTGTTTATTAAGTACATTTACAAGTAATGTCTAGTTAATTGTTTTTACAAGTAATGCTAGTTCGGAAAACTTCAGTTCTTTGTTTTGTTGACAAAAATACTTATCAGATTTGAAAGGTGCATAGAATGCTTTGGTCAGGATGTTTACATTTAAACTGTGCATTTAAAAAAATATATAGTTATGCTGTGACGTTTCCTTTCGTCGTCCATATTACTAATGTTAATAAATTTAATTAAGGAGTACAATTCCCTTCCCTTCTACCGAATACAATTTACATAAAAAGATACTAAACTTGTTAAGTGACGACCTAAAAATAGTCTTTTTAATTTTAATGGCTTAAGTCCAAACCGCACAAAGACTGAAACTTAAAAAAATCAAGTCAAGTTCTTGATGGAGCTTATTATCTACTTTTAATCATGTTTACCCTTTCCTGTTTTGTCACTGTGGCATAAAATCATCTATTCCATAAGTAAATACAAAATTAATAGCAATAATAACGGAAATTGTTTGTTACATAACCTATAGATAATGGGGATCGCGTCACCATCTTGTATCGTGTCTCACCGACCGGTGTATAGAGGGCATTGCATAATTAATTACAGAACGCACCGCGATATAAACATTACATAATTACGACGAGCCTTGGCTTCGCTACATGCAACTATTGCAGTTAAACGCTGTCTTGTCTCCAATGTTCCTACTTGAGCTTTTTTAGTACCACTGAATGTTTTTTTTATACGAAGAGCGTTCAGGATGACCTCACTCCACCTGATGGTAAGAGGTAGTGAGATCCAAAATGTATAATGAGGTAGTTAGGTCGACAGGCATAATAAATAGATCAAACCCACGGAGCCGTTCACGGCACGCCTAAAGAACCCAGGATTGTATAAGGAAGGAAACACATGAGCTAAATGAGCATTCCATGACTTAATGGCACGGGGCAGGAACGAGGAACTAAACCTCTTGGTGTGCGCCACTATCGTCTGGATGGTATGCGGATGGAAACGCTGTTCAGTACGTGTTGTTCGGAAGTCGAAAGGAGAGGATAGGATGTTGGGAATAACTTTTCGGAGCATTCCCAATTGTAGTGGCCTACCATCGCCTCTTCGAAAGCTAACGCATGCTCGTAAGTCGATATGACAATTTGAGCAAGTAATCGATTCGATCACTTGTCAGTTTCAACCGACATGCTGACTTGCAGGATTATTCTGACTTATACACGTACTGATCTCAAAACGCGACGAGTAACTTCGAGCTTTTTAGGTATTAGATAAAAAGCTTTGGGAGCTTTATAACTTTTTTTTCTTATGTGTCTTTCTTGCGGTTTCCCCGTACGCTTCCCCGGGAACAGGGGTATGTGGGTCCTCATATTCCGGCAAAGTGGAGGCAGGAATATCCACTAAGAAAACTAATTTAATATTACTTAGTGAATGCAAAGTAAATTAAATATAGATGGAACGGCCTCAACGCACTTAGAATATCTTCTACACAAAAAAGACATAGTCCCTTTATTGGATGGTCACCTTTGACTTCCATCCAATAAAGGGACTATGTCTTTTTTTAAAACATTATAAACAAAAGAGTAATTATGTTATGTAAAACGTATTGCATAATATAGGTGATCATGACGATCTCCTAAATGAATTATTTATTTATATTCATAGTTTTGTACTGCCTCGTGGAGCCCACACTATTACGCCAGTGGTTTATAATTAATTTTTATACTCGTTTTGCACCTTATGCTGCTTTAAGCTTTTTATATGTTTTTATGATATCACACAAATGTTCGTCCAATGTGGGGGTTGGATGGGTCCAAACACGACTCTCGTTTCAGAAGGCAGTGGTCACTACCAATTGAGCCACCGAGCCAAACTGCAATCCCTACTAATATTATAAATTCGAAAGTAACTCTATCTATCTCTCTGTTGCGCTTTCCCGCTTGAATCTCTCAACCGATTTTGATGAATTTAGATTTAGAAATTTATCTTAAGACCCTGAGAAAGGACATAGGCTAACTTTTATTGCGAAAAAAAGGGACAAGGGAAAGGGAAAAAACACTTCTGTGACACTGTCACACACCTACATGAACGCGGGCGAAGCCGTGGGCACAGCTAGTAATGGTAATAAATATAGCAGTACAATCAATATAGAGTAATCAAGAAGAAACAATAGATGGACGGGATGAGATTAAAAGGCTGTTTAGTTTACATAAGTTTTAATGTAAATTAATCTCATTGTATTTCCATAAATAAGCGGTCCTATTAAACGGAGATTACGTTGGCTTTTATCTGATAAATGACGCATCAGTACTTACCTATGTAAATTAAATGACATAGAAATTCATAGAATGCAATGCAGGATTTTTATTGAAGTAAGTCATCTTTTTAACAATCTCTATGATGTACCTATTGTTAATTGATGCAGAGTCAGACCTTTGCGTAAAATGACGCAAGGTGTATAGTTCCGGTTCTGAATCCTACAATTTAAGTATTATAGATGTAACACCTAATGGTAAACCCAGACTTGCAGCAGTGTTTCTACATAAATAGGTATAATATCATTTCATCTCCGAACGAGTCATCATCATCAGCCCGTGTTAGTCCACTGCTGGACATAGGCCTCTCCTAATGTTCGCCACTTAGGTCGATTTTGAGCTTCTCGCATCCAGCACTTGCCAGCCGTCCTGCGCAAATCGTCACTCCACCTGGCCTGAGGGCGTCCTACATTACGTTTGCCGATACGCGGTCTCTACTCCAGAACTCGTTTACCCCAACCGTTATCGGTTCTGTGATTGATGTGGCCAGCCCACTGCCACTTCAGCTTACTAATCCGATGAGGTCCGGTGACTTTGGTTCTCTGCCGGATCACCTCATTTCGGATCCGATCCCGCAGAGCATAGCCCTTTCCATAGCTCGCTGAGCGACTTTTAATTTGTGAACTAGCCTCCGAACGAGTAATTGCTATTATTCTTTTTGACGGTCGACGACATGTAACCATGTTACAAAAAAATTACAATCGATCAACCAACCAACAACCTAGGTCCCTCCACTGCTGAGCCTCCATTAATTCGCGCCTATTTCTCTGTCCCGGGCTTCCCCCCATCCAGCTAAACCTCGGCATTTCTTCTAAGGTCATCAGCCCAACACTACATCGTCTACATCTACCTAAAGTGGTATCCACTCCAATACTCGTCTCCACCGAGTCCTTTCTACGGCAGACATGACCAGCCCACTGCCACTTCAGCGTACTAATCCTTCGTCTATGTAGATAATTTTAAAATGTACAATGCTTTGTTCATTTTCCTTTTGTCTTCTGGTAGCTTAAGGAAGGGAACATAGCAACTAATCATAGCACAACAACAAAGTACTATACCGATATGACACGGCTATTAGGATTTTATGGTCCTGTGTAACATATGTGCATGCTATTGAACGGCAAAATGCATTTGTTATCTTCCGCAATAATGTGTGAACGGGCGTAGGTGCAACAGTTGAACAGCTTTGAATAGTTGAATACGACTTCTTGATGTGAAGGAAATAGGGGTGTCACGTTGACGTTACTTGAAAAAGCGAATGCTTCAGCGTATGGTTCAAATGGCTTTAGATGTCCAGCAGGACTATTCGCAAATCGATGATCAATGCCTTTAGAAAGATTTCTTTTGGCATGGAGACGTTTCCGTCTATCGATATTTTCCTGTCACAAAGCTCTTGTTGAATTTCTGATGCGGTATGTTGGTATTCATGTATCTAAGTTCTCGGCAGTCAATGCCTTAATAATGTCTTTACTTACATACTAGTTTGGTGCGGTGATAGTGAAGGCTGTATCTGAAACAGTGGCCGCGGTACAAATAGGTGCACGAACATTGAACATGTCTGTTTTTAATCTTTGTGTTTGCTATGCATAAAATCTATTTCTTGAAAAAAAAAGTTATTTAAGTAAGTTTATCAGTCTAGTACCCATAGTCCATGCATCGGCTTAGTTCGTGGCTAGATGGAGCTGAGGGTGACCCGATGCGGTAAGTTTAGCAGTTGTCTAGTGTCCTTAGTAGATATACGCTTCGACTTAGTTTGGGGCTAGATTGCGCTGTGTGCCCAAGTCTGGTACATCTTGGGTTATTTATTTACTTATAAATATAATTAAACCTTTTATGTTCATTGTGTACCGTCCTTAAAAAAACTTTCATGTACCTATGTATCACTGACGTCTGCAAAGAAGCTACCTCGCGGCCTGCTCATGAAAACATCAGTTAATTTTCGGTAGTTTTCCGCAGCGGTAAACGCACCAAGCTTATTTACGAGGATCGGTGACCATCAATCGCGTCAATGTGACCTTTATTGCTTCGGATTAGTGTTTGTTTTGATGGCCCATTATTCGTGCGTGCACTTTGTTTCCTGGAGTGCAGAGATCGTAATTTTATAAATAATGTTGCTTACACAAGCTAAAAGCCAAGTTTATGATGTTATGATTTTAGCCATTGTTACCTTGGGTTTGTTTCCCATGATGTTCTCCTCATCCTTTTAAATGAATAGGAAATTCATGATCTTGGCTAAACTGTACCGGGTTCTTTTCGAAGCAAATTTCCTTTTGAGATTTAGAAGTATTCAAGTCTATATGAATATATTTTGTATTCTAATTTGGTTGCAGGGAAGGTTTTTCATTTTCGAAATAGGTCTCCTCTTTTCTCTTCTTCTTGTCATGTTAGACTTTGACTTGATTTTGGTTAAGGTGACGCTTGATATAACCCCCCCAAGTGCCTTATAGGAACCCATTTACTGGCATTACGAAATCCGAATAACCTTAGTTCACAGTCCTTCTCATAGTCTGCATTACATTAGAGTATAGATATGTAACCAAACAAATGAAGGGTACTGCACAACATCTTTCTCAATTTAAAGTACCGTTTTTTACTGTACATAAGATTATAAAATGGCATTGGTAGTTCAAGAGTGTCCGTTTAATTATATTCATCGGGTCTTTTTAACTTTATATACAGCGCAGTATTACAGTTTACAGCCAATTTAAATCATCGGAGTTACGGAAACTATAAAATTATTTATTGCGACATTATTTCTATCCTGACCTGAGTGACAACTTGTCGACTCAAGTACAATCGTGTACGTACCTGCATACATACGACCTTTTACTTTCAAGATTTTAGAACGTCAATTTTATATTTTTATCGAAATTAACCGGAATGAAAATTGTAAAATCCTGTTCTGAGAACTATAAAAAAGTGAACTAACCTGTTGTTGTCAGACTCGTAACGGGGACTGAAGGTCTCTTAGTATACCTAGACAATAAAAAAATGTACACACGGATACACACCATGTTAATGTTACACAACTCTTTCTGGTCTGAATAGGGATATTGGACTGTATACCACGGACACTTGATTGAAATTAGTTTGGACAGACCTATGAGGTCCTCTAAGAACTGTCTATAGCTCCACAAAATGTTTTGCCTAAGTAGAGAATGCTCTCGGCGTTAAATTCGCCTTATTATCAGGATGAGCAATAAAGTTTCAATAAATAAGTAAATTTAATACGTTTGCTCAATAGATATTCAAGATGAATTCCTAAATTTTAAGCTTTTAGCTAAAACTAGATACAATAGAAAAAATTGTTCAGGGTTCAGCGGTGACCCCGTGGCAGTTAACGTGTTAAGCCGAACTAGTAATAAGTTTACGTATGCTTATCCTAACCACGATAACTAAGTACGTTTTGGATAGAATAAAGCAAATTCTCTACTTAGTTTACGCGTGTCATAGTAATAAGTTGCACCCGCATGGAAGTCAGTTCACTTAGATGCTTCCTAGCCACAGCTCAAGGCGCTTCCTGGGTCTGCCTCGCAGATTACTACACGACACAATTCATAAACACACTTTACGACTAACCATAATCTTTTATGGTAAACAGAGAAGCCTTACTATCGCAATTTAAATACATAGTTTGATTTCCTAGTTAGCGGTCATAGATGTAATATAAGTATAAAGAATATGCTTTACGTTGTTAAAGCTTGCGTTCTCCTTCATCTTTTACAACATCCGAGAAAATACTATTCAATCTTAGGCTATAGTCAGACCCCCCTAAAATACGTACCTATATAGTTTGACCCCAAGTTAGTAGTACATATAACGGAAGGATAGCCCAATGACAAGTCGAACTTTTTCTCCAGTGTTTCATTCTAGTGTACAACATGGCTCTTTTCCTTTTACTAGCGTCCCCCGAGTAATGTATCGCTACTTCCCAGGGAGTTGCGTGCGACCCATAAGTTGAAAAACACTGATCTGAGGAATCCAATTCCTTACGCAGGCAGTGGGTGACAACAGAAAGACAAGTATACAAGAGATTGTCAGACTTTAGTTTGCGATGTTTGTTAGTTACCATGGACTTAGGGATTTCTTGAGGCTTCAGCTTCATAGCCGATGGTAGCCTACCACCTCACCCTTGGTGAAACTTTGTATTGACTTCGGTCGCATTTTGGAATCAGTTTGTGTATAGCCAACAAAGCGGTGGCAACTGATTGTTTGCTTACATGTCCTTTGCAATAGCGAATTGGGCAACTCTTTCGCTTCCCATCAGACACATCGTCTGCCACATAAATATTTTATGGTATTATTCAGGATAGTCCTTTTAACTTCCTATAAGTAAATAACTGGATGCCTATTTGCCCATTGAGTCCTTTCATAATCATCTCTTTTATTCTTTTTATACAAACGTTACTTTAACAGTTGAACGATGATCGACGTCATAATTCACATAAAGATGTGCATCATGTTTTTCTTTAAAACTGATGGCACTTTAAGAAGATATTGTAGATAATAGAGCGTGACGAAGTATCTCATTGACATGTTAGTCAGGTCGTTATTTAGTGATGTGTGAATCATTGTCTTGTTGGATGGATCGCGTTAACAACTCGTCTTAACACGTTTTAACTAGTATTATGGTTTGTTTAGTTTGTGAGTGTTACATGAATGAATGAATTTGTGGTAAAGAATGATAGCTGAAATGGATGAGTACATTACGACTGATAAGGATGAATGGAATAGGTAACATTATGCCGACCTTAAATAATCTGGAAGTAGAGCAGACGAACGATGATAGTCTTCCAGCTCATGTGTTTCCTTCCTCTTACAATCCTTTAGGCGGGCGTGAAACGGCATGTAAGTGGGCCTTCAGGGTGAGGGCGACAGGCGCGGTGGGTTTGTCCTGTCGACCTAACATTTGGACCTCACGACCGCTTAGCATCAGGTGGAGCAAGGTCACCCTGAACGCTCTTTTTATAAATAAGAGTACCACAGCTCCCGTCGCTTGATGGAAAACGAATGAGACGTCAAATTCCTAATCAAATACTTGTCAGTTGTTACCACCTTACTGTAATGCAGGATTGTTCTGGCTAAATACAGACTTGACTTATCCCGAAACGCGACCGATGTCACTTCACGTGTTTCCCCCAGTGTTCGGTGGTCGTCGGCCAGGTATGGGCTTAAGAGAGGTAGAGCATAGCGAATCTTCGCTCGAATTGAGCTGCCCGTCCGGGAAAGGACCTCCACCCTAACATACCGCAGCCAAATGACCTCCGGGTCGTATTTCTGCTGGTGAGTAGGGTCTCCGGAGCTCGTGGGGGGTTAGGACTGGGCCGGCATGGCAGTGGCAACTGACAGGTAACTAACCAGTTACTTGCCAGTTGTCACAGCGACTTGGGCTTCTCTTTCGCTTTCCATCAGGCGTAGGGAAGCCATTATGTCGAGCTACTATAAAAAAAAACATGCCACCGGCTGAGATGCTGAAATCTCAAGAAGTCCCTTAGTCGGCTGTTACGACACCCATGCCTTATTGCTAAAATCTTTTTTGGAAGGTAAGAAAGGTTTGCGAATAGCTGAAACGTGTTTGATATACAACTTACAAGGACGAATACGATTTGTAACTTCCTAAGCTCCTACACATTTTTATGACAGAATGAACAAAGTTAACAAATCAGAATAATCTAAATATATAAAACTCAAAGGTGACTGACTGACTGACTGACTGACTGACTGACTGACTGACTGACTGACATAGTGATCTATCAACGCACAGCCCAAACTACTGGACCGATCGGGCTGAAATTTGGCATACAGGTAGATGTAATGACGTAGGCGTCCGCTAAGAAAGGATTTTGATCAATTCCACCCCCAAAGGGATAAAATAGGGGATGAAAGTTTGTATAAAACTTTGTCAATTTTAAGCCGATTGGGCTAAGACTTTGCATGTGTAAAGCTACTATGACGTAAGCATCCGCTAAAAAAGGGTATTGATTATTTCTACCCCCAAGGGGATAAAATAAGGGATGAAAGTTTGTATAAAATTTTGTCAATTTTCAGCCAATTACTAAGACTTTGCCTGTATAAAGCTACTATGACGTAAGCATCTGCTAAAAAAGGGTTTTGATCATTTTTACCCCCAAGGGGATAAAATAGGGGGTGAAAGTTTGTATAAAACTTTGTAAATTTTAAGCCGATTGGGCTAAGACTTGGCATGTATAAAGCTACTATGACATAGGCATCCGCTAAAATAGGGTTTTGATCATTTCAACCCCCGAGGGGATAAAAATAGGTGATGCAAGTTTGTATAAAACTTTCGTCAATTTTAAACCGTTCGGGCTGAGACATCGCATTCATAAAGTTACTATAACGTAGAAAGGGTTTTGATAATTTCTGCTCCCAAGGGGATATTATAGAGGATGAAAATTTGTATGAAACTTTGTCAATTTTAAACCGTTCGGGCTAACACTTTGCATTCACAAAGCTATACCATGACGTGGTAGATATTGCCAAGAAAGGGATTCGATAAATTCCACTCCAAAAGGGATAAAATTTCCAATGTTAAAATCAACCATTTACGTGATAATAAAATAGGGAAAGAAAGGCCGAGAAATAAAATAGCCCAAAACTACTAATTCCTCTCACAATAAATGGCGTTATCGGTCAAATTCAATCTTCTTTTTTTTAATATATAAAAGGAGAAAAGAAACTCACTGACTGACATATCAACGCACAGCCTAAACGGCTAAACTTAGGCAGTTGAAATTTAGAAGGGACGTAGCTTAGGTACCGTAGAGGTGCACTAAGAAAGGAATTCCCGAAATTCCCACGGGAACGAGAATAGGGAATATGCTTGAAAAATAGTTTTATGTATTTACTACATAATTTATTTATTTATTTATTTGGTCTACCAACAATCGTACATTAACAATAATAAACAGTACACTTCAAATATATTACAGTCTTAATGTACAATATTTTATTTATTTATAGTAAAATAGATAAAAATATACTATGAATAGTGAAAACAAAATCAAAATTGGCTGAAAAATGGGCGAGATACAGTCGTTAAAAGGTTAAAATATCCGTCTCTGTCACGAAAACAGCTCTTTCTATGGAGTTTGTATGGCGCGCACGGTACGTGACGTCATCCGCCACGTCGGATCTCTTTGTCTAAGCAATAACTTTAACGCTTTATAACACGCTTAATAGAAAAGATAGTTTAAAAATTCTTCGATATTTATGTATCTAAAAGATAAAAGGTGCGATCTTTTATCTTTTTAATTCATAAAAAAAAAGTCATCCATATTCGCATATCCTATTAGCGGGAAAATCCTTTTGTATGAAAAATCTAAACCGCTTAAGTTAGACGCTTGAAATTAGGCATGCAGGTACCTTAGTGAACTTCAGTTGCAATAGGATATTGCAAACTTCCCACGGGAACAGGAGTTAGCGGGAAAACCTTTTGTATGAAAAAATCTAAATCGCGTAAGATATAGATGATTGAAATTTTGGCATGCAAGGTACCTTAATGAACGTAAAGCTTACTTGCAACGCGATATTGCAAAATTCCAACGGGACCGGGAGTTATTGGGAAAAAACTTTTGAATGTAAAAATCTAAACACGCGGACGAAGTCGCGGGCAAAAGCTAGTGGAATATAAATTTCAATGTTGCCGGAAGAATACCGAAGTTTTTGATAAGGTCATAGTTTACTGAACCCCGGATGTAGATTTTACGAAATACATTTCTCGTTTAGCCTAAAACTAATTTCAGAAACAGGTTTTAGTATGTACCTACTTCCTTTTTTGTTTGTCTATGTTAATATACCCACTCGCAAATTAAACTGCAAATGGCTTCAAAGGCTATAATGTCGAGTACTTCGTATTAAGTTGCTCTGTTTCGCAAAGAAAGCGTAAAATGCTTCCGTGTAAAGTTACATGTGGTGTTTGCACAATGGAAATGGCGGGTGAATTGTGAACGCTTACAAAGGATACTGGATCACGGGCTGTGTTGCCAGTAACCCTAATAATGAAAATAAATTTAGAGCAATATTACTTCTTTATTTTGACACTAGCCGTAGCCCGCATCTTTCGAAGATGACGAACTGTAGAACATGGAATCATTAGGTAGGACCCCTGGAAAGCTATAAAGCGCATGGAATCGAGTCTTTAACTGTAATAACATTATTTCGTCTAGACAAGCATAATCAAATTGTCACTTCTATTAATAATACTACGGGCTTTGAAAACTGAAGGTGAAACTTGAAATAATTTTGTCCTTATAGAGATCAGATACAATGAAGCAATTCTATACGCATCTATAGGTTTGTTAGGCTAAGCGTATTTTCAGACGCAAGGCAGAGCTGTTTTTGTGTAACACAGAAGGCATCTGCTCTGCCCTGCCCTGCTTTGAGCTGTACTGTACTGTGCTGTGCGGCGTCGTCGCCTGGGTCTCGTAAGCATAAACTTAACGACTCGTCCTTTGACGTCCCGCCGAAAGCGATGAGTGACCCGTCGCGCCTCCTTAAAGAATTTACTGTACACACACCTGTTTGTTCAAGACTCCCAGGAGAAACATGCATCATTCTATCTACCCACTAATTAATCTTCTTCGAGTGGGCGGCAAAATATATAGTAGCGCTGAATCAGTGGCGAATCTATTAAACCTCTCTATCTTAACTGCTTGTCTCTATGTAATAATCTTTCTATTTTGCATCATTTTGGGATGTTTGAAGAAAAATAACATGATTTTATATCTCTGTTTAAATAAATGTATAGTGCCTTTAAATCCATATTGAGTAAAGTCAAACAGTTTCTACCCAGTTACTCATTCTTAATGAACATTGCGTTGTTTTTTCATTTGGTATATTTTTATAAGGCTTAATTTTTCTGATATGAAGCATCTGATAGTAGTTTCAGTGCAAACAGCGCCGTCTGAATAGGCATATGCGTTCGGTACAAACGGCTTCATGATCAGTAAATAATATGATTGTTTCTAAACAAATGTTTGTATAATTAAATTGTTTAGGCGCTGCGCAGACGTTGACACTTTTGTGTCTTGATTTGCATACAGCAGATAGGATGTATGTATTTATGTATATTGATGTATTGACATCTGTTATTTATTCCTAACGTCTCATCGTAACATAGTTATACATTTTTCTCTTTATTTTTAAAAAAGGATTTTGTCATATTGCCTATCGTAATCAATTTATATGAAATACCATGCATTAATTCAGATTAACATGCTATCAAACATCTTCTACACAGACGTTGTTGACACTATAATATGTCCAGTTGCTTCTTATTTACACGTGTGGATTGCGAAATATGTATAAGTTAAAAGTAAGTGTCACTTTCAGGTCGTAAGACCGAATTTTTCTTTGAATTCTATATTGATAAAACTTGTCTGAAAATCTCAGCTTTATCAGGTTAAAACGAACATTATTTTCCAATATTGTTTGGCAAACTAGCTCTATCGTGACAGACATAATCCTGCCATGTAAAAAGGTATTTTAATGCGTTTTCATGGTATTTAATAATATTTTTCAACTTTCTGACGTAGGTTACTAAAAATTGTTATGCTTATGTCAATAACAATACTAGTTTACGTTTGTGCATTGCCTTATCGTAATAAATAAATATAATGATACTTTACGTTTATCAATGAGCTTGCAAGATAAAAATGACAGGTAATTAGTTTTGCGGACTGTTCGTCATGCACAGTAATACCGAAAACTAGATTGTATGCCTCTATAAACACATAATTAGGTCTTGCTTAATATCATCATCAGCAGCCCAGATATGTCCCCACCAAAAGGCTACAGTCCATCCTTAAATTGGCCGATAAGGCCTTAGTCCAATATTCTGGCCATTTGTGGGTTGGTCTACTTCACACAACCTTTGAAATGTTTACCACAGGCGTGCAGGTTTCCTCGCGATTTTTTCCGTCACCGCAAAAGCGTCGAATAGACGTAAGAATTAATGATCGTAAGATCGAACACATAAGAATTTGGTACGTGCCGGTTTTCTGAACCTATATCTCCCGCATGGGTGTCAACGGCCTAAACATTATGCCTCAGACTCTACGCCTCGTATTAATGGTACAGCTGTGCAAATACACTTGTGAAACAGTAGGTAGTAGTAGTTAGGTGTCTACAATTAGTGAAACAGTTGCATTACTTCCTGATCCCACGAAGACAACTTATTACGGGTGTTACGAAACGCCATCCTTGAATGAGTAGCGGTTTCCTATAATGACGCAACATGCAAGTCCCATAGCCGGCTACACAATAGGACAATTAAACGCGTCGATCAATGGCCGTTTTCTTAATACACTGTGTATCAGTCTTTGTTTGATAAGCACTTATCTTTCAATCTCTATAATTTCTGATTTAAAATGTGTAAATGAAAAATTTGATCTGTATCTCGGAAATGCGCCTTTTGTACCCAGCCTTATCTTGCGAAAAAATATTAAAGTTACCTATCTACGTATTTGACACATGAATCTATGTATTTACAATTAACATTTATTCGCGATGTTTGCGAATGTCTGGAGAAATAATAGCTGAGCTGATTCTTCATTAATTGGAGAAGCACCTTATGAAGATGTAGAGTAGAATTCAGAAAATTACCATTTGTCAAAATTCCTGGTTTTCATAATAGTATGCTTAAGTCTTTTTACCTATACAAAGAGCATGGCTGTAGGAAAGCCTCCCTGATTGGAAACTTGAAGAAAATTTAAACACATTATGTCAGACGGCATGTAGGTTTAAGAAAAAGTAGGAGGTTTTTTTATATGTTAGCTCAGCCTGGCTTCCTTACGCCTGATGGAAAGCTGGAGAGGAAGCCGATATTCAACGAACGCCCTGCGATCGCCAACCCGCCTGCCCAGCGTGGCGATTATGGGTATATAGACCAGATGTTTGCCCCAAGTGAACAACTGGAGAGGCCTACGTCCAGCAGTGGAATGCAATAGGCTGATGATGATGATACCGTGGATGATACTATAGGAAGATGAAACACAAGTGCTGGCAGGGAGTTTCACTTTTTAAAACTATTACTATTATAAGGGTTGTACTTGACTCACATGAATCCTGCACTATTATAGGATCAAAACAACTTGTATTAGCTGCATGGTTAGTCCACTTACCGCATAATACCTCACCTTCATGCTGCATTACCTCACTGTTATACAATATCTGGTAATCAGGTGAGCGAAGCAAATTCACTGCAAATATTTTCTTCGCGACGTGTTAAAGACGTCATGTGTACGTACGTGTGAAACATCTGGGAATATATGTTTTGTACCTTAATACTCAAATGTACCAAATATTTAGCTAGGCATTTATTTAAAAAAAAGGAAGTATCTTAGAAAGTTTATCCGTTGTCTAGTACCCATTGTACAAGCTTCGGTTTAGTTCACGGTTTAGTTTTGGACTAGATGGCGCTGTGTGGCCCAGAGTGCCATGTTTTGCTTGGGATTTATGTTGCGAACTTGTTTTAGCAAATTGGATTACTTGCGTTTTGGTTCCGTAAATCAATGCTATTTGGGCCATCTTTCAGATTAGGTACGCATCAATGATCATACTAAAGTCTATTACTAACAAAGCTTATTAGTACGTGTAGGACTACCGCTGTGAAACCTATATAATGTAAGTCTAATTTGTTATTTGTTTCTCGGACACTCGGACTAATACAAACAGACATGTTCATGTACAGAAATGGTTTTTGTCTCCGGGGTTCGAACACGCGACCGCTATGTCAGAGGCAGCATTCGCTACCACTGAACCAATCTGGTCGTCAGCTTATATTGCTATGTCTTCTTTAGGCCTCCGCCCATCTCTATTACTTAGATTAAATTTGTCTTTAAAAATACTTCCTACCCAGGTTGGTCGTAGCAAGGAGAATATGTTCAGATGGGGGTACTCTGATGGGTCAGACCTTGCCTGCGAGTGTG
The DNA here is from genome assembly GCA_031163375.1 of Conogethes punctiferalis. Lineage (NCBI taxonomy): Eukaryota > Metazoa > Arthropoda > Insecta > Lepidoptera > Crambidae > Conogethes > Conogethes punctiferalis. The sequence continues at coordinate 5,554,398 of CM062096.1, read as the reverse complement.
CTGCCCCTCTCCAGAGTATGTCTCACCTGGTCTGGTCTGCTGCGACAATTTTCACCCAAATTAGTTTTTAATTCAGAAAAAAGAATTGGTGGGGCCAAGACTCTTTTAAGGGGGGGTCAAGAGGTAGCCAAAGACCCGCCAAATCACTGATTTCAATTTGGAACACGATGCACCAAACACCCTGTACGTAAGTAGTACCGCTTGTGTTTCATTCGAAGGACTTGAGCATGATCTCTCATGTGATTAAAAAGAACTTTCGCTACAGCTCTCAATCCGACGTGCATGACAGATGACAGATCACGTGAAAATTTTAATGGCATCTCGCAAGGAAGTAAAGGTTCACTCGGATAGGACGGTTCGCCAAATTTATTGATCTGATCAATGGCGTGATTTGATCACGCGCCATTCACCGAACTTGTACAATAATTTGTTTTATTTTTTTAAAACGATATCCGGATTCTGCCAGTGACAGTGATACATTTGTGTCTCGAATATAATTTGCACACCTTTACAGCTTTGACTGACTCATTTTTTTTGATAAACGTTTTCGAAATGACAGTTAACAATAAATGATGAAGTCTAATAAGTGTGAGTGTCTACGTTAATGCAACAAAGAATGTTAATAGCAGTAAAAATTTAGTTGCAATAAGTACGGTTGATTTAATTTACCCTGTTTTCTCAGACACGTAGATCAAAATTTCATATCTCAATCTTTTTCCTAATTGACTACGATGATAACCTAGAAGGTCTTCTTATCATCATCAGACGACGGGGAGCGGACAACTCTTACTCCTAAACACATCCTTTAGTTGAACAAAAAGGTACTCCACCTAAACCTAAATTTCTTTAGCCACCATTTCTTACATAATCGTACCTACGCCCTAATCGTTTTAAAGAAACGGTAAATTAACATCAAAGATCCTAATAAAATCCACAGAGCCTTCAAATTAATTCGTTGAAGTTCAAACGCAGATACTAGGAAGAGAAAATATTCCGCAAAGTAACCGAAGCAATAAACATAAGATGTACTTATGGGTAAAAGAATCGCTGTAACGCCTCTATTTACTAGTGATGTTCCATTGGAATTGAAGATACGGATCGTTACGTTCTTGCGGATCTTTTACGTTATTCATTTTCAATTGGTAGGATGAAATGCTAGGTGATTAAGTAGTTTTTAAAAAATATGAAATATCGTTAAGTGCTTTTTGTTTCTTAAAATCAATATTAGCTGTCCGTGTAGCAGAGTTTTGGTCTCGGAAAATCTGACCGGTTGTTATTGCCATCAACACGATAAGAAGAAGAAGAAGAAGCACCTATTGCAAACACCAACAAAAACAAAAGTAATACTCGCGGAAGGCAATTAAGTTGGAACATGTCCCATCTCAACCCGTGGGCGACGTAGAATACGACTAAGGGAATATTAGGAACGGGCAGCAGCGTTTACCTGGGTACAAATAAAACGTACTGCATTAACCAACCCGCTTGCCAAGCGTGGTGACTAAGGCAAATGACAATGTCTAGCAGATGTCTAGCAGTGGACGTTTGCTGATGATGATGATGTCCCACTCCGGCCTGCCCGCATTGAGTAAGAAAAAAGAAGATCCTTATACGTATCTTGTCACCAAATATCCGTATCCGCGGATATACATTTTTGTCGATCCGGCACATCACTATATTTACCATCACGCAGCTTGCTAAGCATCAAGGGTAAGGAAATGGAAAATATCACGAATGATATTGAAGCTTATTTACCATTCTTTCTATTTGCACGTTTTCTCTTTGAGACGTTTTTGTTGCAAGACAAAAGTCCTTTTGTGAAGCCATCTTAACTAACTGTCATATTTTAAGCGTTTATTTATTTTCTTTGTCCAAGTTTAATTGCAAAGCAAAATGTCTCCTACTTAACATTTTACGACCTCATGGGTTCATTTTGTAAAACGTTGGTAAGCTTGAGACGCCTGAGCGATTGACTCCCGGCTTATTTGCTTTTTTTTAAACCTCTAAGGTGGCAATCAGGGTTATCATCACCCGGTATTGTCGACTCTTTAAAAACCTCTGAGACATACTCGTATTCCGCCACCAATCAAAGTTAACATCTGGTACGCATCGTTCTTAGACGTAATAGTACAATCATGTAGTACTATCGTCATCTTATACTATCTATCATCATCATTATCTTCTCGCAGTCCACCGCTGTACTACCTCTCCAAGAATCATTCGCCACTTCGCACTTGCCAGCCATATTTCGCAAATGGGTGCTATAATAAAAATACAAAAAATAGGACCATAAAAACCTCCACCTAATCGAAAATTCAAAGTCGCTTAACAAATACAGGCAGCATCGAGAGTGATGAGCCCCACCCCAATGTCAACACAGCAGATGAACGTTTGAATACGGAACTCGTCCGGAGCGGGGGCGCCACAAAAACCGTTCAATTAAAATGGCTCCGCTCCATTTCTCAACCTGATTGGCCGTTGCAAAAACCGCCATCAGGAAGTCGTCTCGTTCTATCTGACCGATGGTGGAGATTATGGGAAAACGGTGGTGGTTAATTGAGTAATTGGCAGATTCGCGCGTCGAATGCGGTGCGACGGTACAGTGCACACGATTAGCGCTTTCTACTGACCTTTGTTGAATACTGTGTTGCTTTGTTTGTTTAGTTTGACGTTTCGTAATGTAAACAAATGAAGGCGCCAATTACGGTCTCAAGCTAGGGATTTCTCTTGTATTGTGATTACCAGATGATACCCAGCGTCTCCTACTATTATCATAGATTGAAAAATAATGGGGATCACCTTCAAAGGGTTATCTATTAGCATTTTCGTATGTAATTGCTTGTATTTCGTTTTCAAATCGTGAAACTCAGACACAATTCAAAACTTTGTGGGTTCGTTTATGTTTTAAAGGGTTATATACTTTCCTTTATTTGTGACTCTTCTACCTTCAATAAAGGGTCGTTTATTGAATTGTGTACCAAATGCAGTATTAGTAGTAGTGCAATAGTACCTAATGGCTTACTAACTGCACCGATAGTGATGGTAATAAAGTATAATAAGTATAGGTGTTATTAATAGGAAGGTCACGCCCGTGACATATGAAGAATTTATTATAGTATATAATAATACACCACAATCAACATACTTTTATGGTACATTATGATATTACATTTTTGCTGTATACAGGATTTAGTAAAACCTAACCGGAAACGTGCTCACAGAAAAGAATAACTTATTAGAAGCGAAATTGTCTAGATTATTTTGGTTCAAATAAAAGATACACCGACTACATTTCTTAGTACTTATTCTTAGTATAGATTTATCGCTATCGGATAAGGTTCCTAGACCTAAGCTATTTATTACTAGTAATGTCCATTTCGGCCATGGTGGTCGGTATGTTCACTCTTCTTCGGCGATATGTTCAAACTTCAAGTACAGTTTGTTTCTTGAATCCACCCGGATTTTGACCGGATATCGAAGGGAGTTCTTCGAACGGCCACGCTTTAGGCACGACGTCTCCATAAGCCACCGACGTATCATCATAACCACGTAAATTATGCCATTAAAAAACATTTGAATGTCGCGTGCAAACGATACTCGAAACGAAGTCAGCCTACACCGTAGGCCGAATCGTGCCCAGTGCCATTGCCATGGCATCGGCGCCCAAGTTCAGCGTAGCCTTCGCGTACCCCTAATGGCCCTCTGCCAAGGCCTAAGCTTGCCAGTCACGCGACCGCCCCCGTTCCCTTGGGCATGGGGTGTTTTGACGCCGTGTTGGTTTATAGTCGAGGTGAGGCTAACTGTAACTATATGTTGTGTTTAGCAACACGCATAGGGTTTAATCTAATTTCTTCGACCTTTAGTGGTTTGATTATGAAGTGTCCTCATTGTAATAATGGTATTTGACAGGCAATCTGCCTACAAGGAGACACTTTATACAATATGTCTACATGTTACATTCCGTATCCGAAACTAAATTAAAAATATGGAACACTATTTACTAATCTGAGGGCACGGTCGTGCCCTCGCCAAGACGAGCCAAGCGAAGCGCAAGGGCACTACCTATCTTTTCTCGAAAGGTTTCGCCGTTTTTTTGAACCCTCATAACTTTGGTTTGAATGATTCTAAATAGTTAAAATTTTCAAGATAGAATGCCATCAGTACACTTATTAAACATACAAAGTTTGAATACCGTAGCTTTGATACTTTGGTTTTTATTAACATGTAAAAACCTCCGATTTCGTCACTGACTGACTGACTGACTGACTCACTGATCATCAAAATTATTGGGTACTTCCTGAAGTCTTAGAAAGCTGAAATTTGGTATGTAAGCTGTAATTAGTATACAAACAAAAGAAAAATTATGAAAGTTTAAACTTTACCCCCCCAACCCCTAAAATTGGGGGATGGCAGTTTGTATGAAACAAAAAATTCTTAAGGTGCTTCCTGAAGTTCTATGAAGCTGAAATTTGGTATGTAAGCTGCTATTAGTATACAAACAAAAGAAAAATTATAAAAGTTCAAAATTTACCCCCCCCAACCCCTAAAATTAGGGGATGGCAATTTGTATGTAACAAAAAATTCTTAAGGTGGTTCCTAAAGGTCTAGAAAGCTGAAATTTGGTCTATAAGCTGCTATTATAAAACTTTAATCTTTACCCCCCCGACCCCTAACATTAAGGGGTGGCAATTTGTACGAAACATAAAATTCTTAGGGTAGGTACTTCTTGAAGTCTTAGAAAGGTGAAATTTGATATGTAAGCTGCTATTAGTATACAAGCTAGATGAAAAATATAAACTTTACCCCCCCCCCCCCCCCCCCCCCCCCCCCCCGACCCTAAAAATTAGGGGATGACAATTTGTATGAAACAAAAAATTCTTAAGGTGCTTCCTGAAGTTCTAGGAACCTGAAATTTGGTATACGAGTATAAGCTGCTATTAGCAAACAAACAAGAGAAAAATTATAAAACATTAATCTTTACCCCCCTCAATCCCTAAAATTAGGGGATGGCAATTTGTATGAAACATAAAATTCTTAGGGTACTTCCTGAAGTCTTAGAAAGCTGAAACTTGGTATGTAAGCTGATATTAGTATACAAGCTAGAGGAAAATTCTAAAACTTTAAACTTTACCACCACAACCCATAAAATTAGTCCGTTTTTTATCGGTTGTCGTATTTATTAAATCTTTATTGCTCAAAGAAAGTACAAATAGCGCACTTAATGCCGTGTGGCATTCTCTACCAGTCAACCATTGGGCGAGCCAGAAAACTTGATGAAAGTACAAATGGTGGACTTAATGCCGTGTGGCATTCTATACCAGTCAACCATTGGGCAAGACAAAAAACTATAACATCATCATCATCATGATTATGAAAGTACAAATGGCGGACTTAATGCCATGTGGCATTCTATACCAGTCAACCATTGGGCGAGCCAGAAAACTAACATCGTCATCATCATCATCATCACGATGATGAAAATACAAATGGCGGCCTTAATGCCGTGTGGCATTTTCTACCAGTCCATAATTATTTCAACTAATATACAAGTTTCAATCATCGGTGAACACAGCGCCATTTATATTCATAGGCGAGGCGATTTTTTTCCGGGCGAGGCGAGGGCTGGCAAAACACCCGACATTTCTTGTCGGGCCCGGCAAGAAATCGGATTCCAACAAGTGTGAATAGCTCCATATAATATAAATGTTCTGCCACTGTAACCTCCGATTAAAATCCGGACCCGACACCCGACAAATGGGAACGGGCTGTAAATATCACAGGCCGATGACGGGCAGCAGCGTCACCGGAGGGAGAAGCTACGTCGTGCGATCGCCAACCCGCCTGCTCAGCATGGCGATTACGAGTAAAGCCTCCAGTTGTTTGCCAGAAGTAGCGAACAACTGGAGAGGCCTATATATATATATATATATATTTATTCAGGGAATAATTACTAAAAAATAGGGAGAATAAGTAAAAATGCAATACTGCAATAAACAAGCAACCTACAAAAAGAGGTGAAATCCCCCCAAAAACATTTTCATGTAAAATGTAGCCAAGACGAGGGCGAGACCACATTGCGTGCACTGTCAAAAAGTTATCAGATGTCATTAAGGGGCCAAGCTGACTACAACTCTACACGCCCCCAATTATTCTACAATCACAAACTTAACATCTTTGCCAAAATATGTGGCTTGGCCGTTGAGCTTTCGTAAGAACTATTGTGGGAACGAAAAAAAAATTACCCTCATTATTATGCGAAACGGCCATCCACATATTTGGGCAAAGATGTTAAGTTTGTGATTGTAGAATAATTGGGGGCGTGTAGAGTTGTAGTCAGCTTGGCCCCTTAATGACATCTGATAACTTTTTGACAGTGCACGCAATGTGGTCTCGCCCTCGTCTTGGCTACATTTTACATGAAAATGTTTTTGGGGGGATTTGTCTTTTCGCTGTAATTCTGATGCCATAACAGGATAAGATCTTGTGAAATAGCGTAGAACGCTATTAAAAATGTTTTATCGATTCGTTTCGTGTATACAGTTTTATGTTCATCCCAGATTTCCGCTTATGAATTGCTACCCACTCAAAGTAAATTCAATCTAATTAGAAACAATATGTAGTTTGCACAAAAATATTAATGTAATACCATTTTCGTTTCACTCATCAAAATGGGAGATTCAACTCGCAGGTATCAAAATAATAAACGTTCCTTTCATGTTTGTAACCTTTGCTTCTTTAGGTCTTCTGTAGTGCAAACTTTTCGCGATGTCCTAAGTCAATTTTATGGCGACGCACCTACAACAAGAGTCTATCTAGCCCTTTAGTACAATAAAGGGTAGGTATCTATCTATCTTTACCCCTTTTAACAACCCGTATTCGAGCCTCAATTTCCTATTGTATTTTTACACAGACCTTTCCCCACCGACACAGTATAATCAATGAATGTGTAGATTGATGGGTAGTATTTCCCATGAAATCCGTTCAAGGTCTGGCCCTCGTCGAAGGGCAGCTGTTTCAAGGTCGCGGCCGTGGACTCAAACCCTCCTTCCGCCTGAATGCCGAAGACATTATTTGTTGTTGGGCCTCGGGAAGCTTACAATTTTGGGTATAGTGTGAGCTAATAGGAATAGAATTGATGCCGAAAGCGTATTGTGGTTTTAATTAATGATTTGTTTTTTAAATAGAAAATGAAAATTCATTAGATAGATTAATTCACGGTCGTTTTTATTGAATGTAGACTATTTTACAGGATAAAATGTAGACACAGCGTGGTTGTCTAAAAGATCAATTAATTTCGGCTATGATATATTATGTGATATACTTATGATATAATTATGAAAGGACGCCAGGCCAGGTGGAGTGACGATCTGCGCAGGACGGCTGGCAAGTTCTGGATGCGAGAAGACCAGAATCGATCAAAGAGGAGAATATTGGGAGAGTCCTATGTCCAGCCACTGCTGGACATAGGACTCTCCCAATCAGTCCACTGACTGATACGGGCTGATGATGATGATATATTGGATGTTCAACTTGATAAGAATCAAAAGATTGTTCGAATGTTTGACGATTGTCTCCGAATTTATTATTTTTTTCTTTTTCTGATAATTTCTGTAAGTAACGTTTGCGTTGAGTGAGTTATAAATAATAACATTGTAGGTTTTCTATGTTGTTGTCAGTCCTATAGGTAACCAAAATATTGACGAATAATGTGTATTTAACTTTTTATACCGTCCTGGACCTATTATGTAGAATTAGTTTTGCATTATGTATCATTTGGATTTCTCGTTAAATGAACAAAGGATGTTAATCTCAAATGACGTACAAATATGTTTTTCCCCATCAATTAATTAGGTATATTAACAACCGCAACAGATTTCACATCATATTATAAGAGAGCCAAGTATTTTTATAAAGGAAAATTAAACCAAGTACCTATAAGATGGGTTCAATTTTGAATAAACACTCGTAAATATAGTTGTTAGGCCCTACAAAATAATTATTATAAACAGAATGTGGAAGCTTCGCTATAAACGGGGCAACAATTTCGTAATAATAACATTTAACCTACGTTAAATAAACGGTGTTTCACAACACGTGTTGTACTTAGTTATTTTGCTATTATTTGAAAACGTACCTACATGTTGCGTAGACTAAATTGCTTTCATCTGCAGATGTAATTTTAACTTTCATTTTAATGTGGAGGCTTTGAGGAGCCTTTGAGCCTTTCAAAAACTTTCGTTTTGCGTCGCAACATTAAACCCGGATTAGTCAAAACTGTTAAGACCGATTTGCACCCTTCTCTCTTGATATTTGTTCTATAAAAGAGGCTTTTAGGACGGTTTGAAAATATAACCATAAATAAAAAAAATATAAATCCAGCTTCATGCATCACGATAGGTACAATAAATGCATGATCTGATTCTCTTTGCAAAATTAAATATTCCATTTGCTTCTTAAATCAATGTAGTAAGGTAGGTATATTGTTATAACTTGTTTATAGAATTAGCAAAAAAAAACGACTTCAATTTAGTGACATCGGGACCAACTAGGAATTACACCCTTTCAAAAAAAAATAATTTCTCTAATCGGTTCACCATTCTCGGAGATATGTGGTAACAAACATATAACAAAAAAAATCAGTTGAATTGAGAACCTACTCGTTCTTTTTGGAGTCGGTTAGGAACACTAAAATCATCTATAACACTTTTTCTGTTGACTATACTATATCTGAAAGACTGAAAAGTTGCACTACATACTCGTACTTGTTTTTTGTACTCAATTTCAGTAAGTGTGCTCCGCTCCTTTGAGGGTTAAGACAACAAGGTCTTACATAATAGACGTGCGCTATTGTGTACTCTACTTCGAAAAACTTCTCTATTTGAGGGTTAAAAGACAGCAGGTGTACTGAATACTAGGTGTATTAAGTACTTACTTACTTTGTTACGAATCATCGAGTACCTTCATAAATACTGCGAGCAATAACTTTGCATTCATTACGCATTGTTACACACTTAATAGATACACATCTAATAACAGTTCGGTTTTTGTTCCCGATTAATATTCAAAGCTGTGTTTGACGTATGTATTAGCCGTTGGTATGCCTGCCACGTTTGGAGGCAATTGCATATCGGCCCGTCTTTAAATAGTATGAATATGGACAACTGAACAAAACGGTGTGCAGTCTTTGTTGGTACTAATTGGAAAAACATGCACACACATCACATACTGATCCGCGTTGCATAATTTTGATATGTATTGCAATGCAATAAAGGAGCTGTAAGGTTTAATTTCAAACATATGACAAAGTTTCATTGTGTTTTCTTTAGCTTATACAATTATACATATAGACTTAGAATAATAATACATATTCTAAGCATATAGAAATATTCCGGGCGGAGACTGACATACGGACAAAGTGAAATATTTAGTCGTGCATAATGCAATGTTATTTTTCATGGAAATATGGGTGGGCTGACATATCTTGCGAATATGAATTTGTGAGTAAGGATCCTTGTTCTAGGAATAAAATCGTTAGGCTACAAGCTACTTCCATTCGCTAACTGTACCAACCCAACCAAATCGTTAGGCTATAAAAACTTCCATTCGCTAACTGTACCAACCCAACAATCCCCCAGGAAGAATTCTATAAACCGAGATAGCTGATAACTCTGTCGTAAATCAGGGGGCCTCTGTTATCATCACATCCATTATCCTAATTAATGTTCCCACTAATTAAATGATAATAACCGAGATATCTAAGAATTACATAACTGTTTTTTGTCTATTTACATGACGTTTCTCTGCAGTTGACATTGCAAGTGTATTAATGAAATACAAAAAGTATTTTGATACTTATTTCCTAGATATTAAGTAAGACCAATCTGACATACATAATCTATTAGTATTATCATTGTGCGATAATGCTCATTTTAAACTGTTTCCACAGTAATGACGTGAATGGTAAACATACTAAATACTATGTAATTAAAAGAATTTGCTTTTTCATTACTATCTAAGTATAAATGCGTTAAATTATAAAATATTAGTTAGGACTTTGTACCGCTCCATTGGTATTTAGCTACGCATTCAATCATGTCGTGATGGTTATATCGCCACCAGACGGTCGCCAGAGCCTCGTTTGTTATTCAGCAAGATACACCACGGGCAGGCAAGAGTGGCTTGGAGGGAAAAGATCAGAGGTGGCTCCCTTACATTCACGTACAGCAGCTTCACCGGAGCGAGAAGCTACGCCCTTAGATCGCCAACTCGCCTGCCCGCGTGGGGATTATGGGCAAAGCCTCCAAATGTTTGTCCAAAGTGGCAAACATCTGTTGAGGCCTAAGTCCATCAGTGGACTGCGATAGGCTGATGATGATTGCTTTATTGTATCTACATCTTATTATGTATCATCACCATCTTACCTGGAATGTAAGCGACCTATCACCTTTTTGCTCCAAGCCATCCTCACCTGCTCTTGGTGCATCCTGCCGAACAACAAACGAGGCTCTGGCAAACCGACTGGTGGCGGTAAAACCATCACGATAGAAGGTGTAGCTAAATACCACAGGCCGATGACGGGCAGCAGCGTCACCGGAGCAAGAAGCTATGCGATCGCAAACCCGCCTGCCCAGCGTGGCGATTATGGTATATCCTCCAGAACTTTGCCCTAGGTCATAGGTGGCGAACAACTGGAGAGGCCTATGTCTAACAGTGGACTGTAATAGGCTGATGATGATGATGACGATGACTATCTTATCTTGTTTAGGTATGGATAACATTGATAGACAACAGGTCAAACGGTTTGTCGTCTTTATTTCAAAATATTTGTCCAAAGTACACTTTACAGCTTGCCTTCATGTTACCAAATAAAAAATACCTTTGTTGATTAAAGTCAAGGCACTGGAAACGTCAATTTCAACTTCAAGTCTTTACAATTTAGCTTTTTGTTACGTCGATTATCGCCGGCTGCTGTTGCGCAATCTCTGTTTTATCGTGTTTCTCGAGTTTCCTTTTAAACGTCGATTTTGTGCATTGTCATTAATTCTTCATTTAATTATTAACTTAGTGGTAGTGTTAGTTAACTTAGTGTTTTCTACAAACCTGCATAGGTTGCAAAACACTTGCAAATCGTCAAAAATGAATCTACCACCGGTTTGGAAGACAATATTTCGTATTCTAACAATACCAATATAAGTTTCTAGCATAAACTTGACGACAAACTTGTGTAGTTAAGAGGCAGCGCAGACGACAGACTATCCGTGACGCACTTTTTAGTCTGTGATGCAATTATATGCAGTAACGCACACGACGCGCAAAAATCTATCGCGGATATTTCACAGACTCAACGCACATCTTCGATCTTTCTGTCGGCAGAGCTGTTGGGACCTAGATGCTCTTTTTAAATGTCTCCGATGCAGACTCTATCGCACAAAAAGTTTTTTTGTTTATATTAGTACGTCAAAATAACTGCGGCCTGCCTGATGTTAAGCGTACGACGAAGTCCAATAAAAATCGGTTTGTTCGGGTTGAGCCGGCATGGCGGTGGCAACTGACAGGTAACTGACCAGTTACTTGCCCGTTGACACAGCGATGTGGGCTTCACTTTCGCTTTCCATCAGGCGTAGGGATAGCCATTATGTCGAGCTACTGTAAAAAAAAATGTAAGCGATGCGTATCTCGCTTTAAGTGCAACGCAGATCGATCATACTATGACGGCCTGTTTAAGTGCCGCTTCAAGCCCCGCCCAAAACTATAAGAAGAATAGAATGCATCTACTGAAAGGATGGCAGTTGCTGTAATTTAAACTGTAAATATAATTACTTTGAGAATTCATGTTTTATCTCAGCTCGGTACTTCCCGCAGATCTGTGAAATGGTTTTCCTTATTCTACTGAAGATTACTCATTCCTAAGTTAGTTTTTCACAATACATTATGAACTTTACACCTTATCAGAAGACAAGCAAAGTTTTATTAAGAGGATAGTAAATTTCATTGCATCTTAAGTGCCTATAGTTCACTTCCCTATCTCGTTAGAAATAGTTTTGTCTCTGATGGAAACGTTTTATGTATGACAGCGAAATTTAATGACATTTCTTGGTCCAATTTTCGGCAGATTACAAATCCTCCTTATCACACAACTAAAAGTATTTGACTGGCTCGGTGGCTCAATTGGTAGTGACCTCTGCCTTCTGAGCCAAGGGTCGTGGGTTCGATCCCCACACATTACAAACATTTTTGTGCATGAACATGTCTGTTTGTATTGGTCTGGGTGTTTTCTATGTATAATATGTATTTATTTACAAAAAAAAAATATGTATCTAAGTAAGTTAATCAGTTGTCTAGTACCTATAGTACAAGCTTCGGCTTAGTTTGGGGCTAGATGGCGCTGTGTGGCCCAGCGTGGCATGTCATGGGTTATTTATTTATTACATATTGCATGATTTCATCATCAGCCTGAAAACGTCCACTGCTGGACATAGGCTTCCCTTAATACCAAGTATAATAATATAATTTGCGGGGATTTGCTTTAATCATCACGCTTGGCTGGTTGGTGATCGCAGTAGGTTTTGTTTGTACCCACGTAAACGCTGCTGCCCGTTTCCTGATATTCTATTAGTCGTCTTTTACGAGACCCTCGAAATGAGATGGGGTGGTCCTATTCTAAATCCGAGGGTCACAAATATTACTTATGAGCCACAGGGCTAGTCAAATGTGGCCAAATCTTAAGACCTTTCGATGGTCGATTTAAGTTCTCATTCTTCAGCTCCCACCAGGCTCTTTGATTTTAAGTATTAATAATTAAATAATGAACACTTAATAGTTCATTATACCTTTTATCTAATTGCCATTTCACCGTCCATCCAATTCACTTTCGTGTCTAATTGCCGTGAACCTACGTGATTTTATCGCTTTCAGACACGATGACTCATTTGTGCCTCGAGACTTAGGGTTCAATGACCGGCTGCTTACCATCGACCTTTCATTATTGTTTTAGTCATTTATAAACAAGCACAGCTCCCTCCCCTATCAGCTTTATACGCTTATCTTGCCCCACTTTTTACGCTTTATAATAATCTTTGGACGTTAGAGGAGTTTAACACAAATTTTGTTTTTATGTATATCGAAATAAACCTGTTATCTATAAGATACGCACCCTATTTACCACTTTGGCAGGAGTTATCTTGTTTTGTTTATAATGTTTCGAACAACATTCTAGAGAGAAATGTGACGCGTCTTGGAAAATCCACATTAAAATTATGATCATTTTATTTTACCATGTGCACAGAAAGACTTTATTATTGGCAGACCGATACGCGCCCACGCATAATCGGGCACATAGATTATATCGAGCCTACGTGACCGGCTAATAGTGGTAATTCTGACGTCACTTTCTATTGTTTCAGTTGCCTGCTGCAACGAGGTTTCTTGACGGTTATGGGGCGGCTGTCGACTTCGAGCCCACCGCTGTGAGACACGACAACACTACAGAGGCTGTGTCAATGGTTTCATGACGAAAACCTCTCTCCGTAACATCTGAGCAAATCGACAAACGACTCAAAAGTGCCACGTGATATTTTGACTCCGGAATATCTGGGGTATCGGAGTCCTGTTCGGGTATTGTGCAACAGATGTGAAACTCCGGCGATAGTGTAACGCTATTATCGCATTTTTAACAAAATCCATTGCGCCCGTGTTCGTTAAACGATAGCGCAGTTTGATAAGTGGCAGCGTACCGCGCGGGCGTCACACGGAGCCCGGCTTAATGTTTAGAAACATTTCGACCGTTCAAGTGTGTTTTCGTGAACTGCAAGCTACATTGTGTAGTGTGACATTTTTGTTTTTCGAATATCGAATGTGTTAGATCGTTTTTTGAAAATGCGTTCGGAAGAGTTGTGGTGTGGTTTTGTTGCTTTGAGTTGGATTGCGTTGGTGGGGTGCCATGCTCCGGGTAGTGAGCTGGAGTCGGTGCGGTATGGACCCGCCGAGGAACGTTTCGAGACCTATACCGTCGCCAACATCAATATCACATACGAGGATGAGCATGGCGTTATGTACACCGAGATCTCTGAGGTAAGTGCTAAAAGATCAAACCACTACTCTTACATAAAGTTCTCTGGTTCCTTACATATAAATAAACTACGTTCACTTAGCATTGTAAAAACGAACTGGTACATTTTTGTAGTAGCAAGACATAATGGCTTCCCTATGCCTGATAGAAAGGGAAAGACTGGTATCGTTATTTAGTTGCGCTATAGACGGATTTATTTATGTTTTAAAAATGGAATCGTAAAATGGAAACTGTTTAGTAGGCTATTATACATAAATCGGTATTAAAATTTAAATGCATCCTGTTATTTGAAAAGAATTTTTCGATTTAGAAAAACATGATATTAATTAGCTACGTATCTTTCCTGTTTCTGACGCATTGCCATCAATAAAATTTAAAGTCGTTTGTCAAACGATAACTGTGTGCTTCACAAAAATATCAGTTCCTATCGTGGATAAAGAAACATTGCGATGCGATTAATTAGTAAAATGTTGATATTGAAACGTTGCATTATAATAACTTGTAAAGGTTATTAATTAGAGACGTTAATGACCAACATTAGTGAAGTTATAATCAAAATCAAATTCCTCAGAGGTTTTTAACTAATTAGCTTTGCAAGTGTTTAGTTGTTCTTAGAAGGAACGTGGTAATTTTTCGGACACGTGGTATTTTAGGAATAAAAATAGTCTTTATTTATATTATTATACAAAAATGAGGGTACGTATATCATAGAGGTTTATTACATTTTTTTAACTATAAACTGTGTATCGGTTGCTAGGTTTTGGTCGGGACATGTGTGATCTCTTTTAGAGTTAGGTTCATTGACACGAAAAGAAAGAAAGAACTATAAACTGGTATAATTTATTTCCTAAAGTTATTATACCAGTTTATATATTGGCTTTTCACCAGGTGGAAAGCGAAGAAGACGCCCATGTCAACCTAATCATTACTTGTCATTCTCATTTGCCACCGTCCCATCCCATCCCATCCCGTTAGGATTTGACCATCCCGAAATCCCGACTGATCCCGAAACGTGTCCGAAGTCACTTCATGAGTGTTTCGCCTGGTTTACGGTGGTCACCAGCAAGTCATTTAGCACATCAATGCTTACTTTACTAATCTTATCGCCATATATGGTAGCTATTATACATCATAGCGTATGATAAAGAAAAAAATAACATCCAAAACCGATAAAATGACTAAAATATAACTAATATCGCTATTCTATAACCTACTCTAGAATACAATATTGGAAACAGCATTAATAGCGTAGGTATTGTAGCGTAACTGTTCTAAGTTAAACTATCACTATCTATGTTGGAAAACTAACTTCTAGCGGCTGTGATGAGATGTCTAGGCAGTGTAACTTCAAACTCACGAACTACTATGTTTCCGTACTATGTATTTGAATTAGTTTCCATTTGAGAACCCGTGTGGGAACCTACGTTACGGCGGAAATATGACGGGAACTGTCGTACAGCAACCGTAGATTGTTAGTAAACTAATACCTGTGTCTATTTACTGGAGGTTTGTTTTAAGATTTGCAGAATTTGATAGAAATAACGTTTATAGTACACGCAAATTACACATACCAACGCAAATACTTATAGATACCTTGATGTTTTATAAAATGTAACAAGAGCTACGCGGAGTTATTGATAAATGCGTTTTTTTACAAACGTACTTTAACGGAACGTCATTCAAATTTGACATTAGATGTATTAGATTAATGTCAAAGAATGAACGGTCGAGGAAGTTTCCGAGAGAGATCTTTCCAAACGCATTTGTAATTAGTCAAGAACAAAAATACTCGTATTCTCGATCGTTTATTCAAATTTGACATTACAAAAGGAAAAAACTTCGACAATTCGATCGAATTTTTGAATGAACGATACCGATCGTTTCCGAGAGAGATATTTCCGACCGCATTCGCGAATAGCCCCGAGGTTTTATCTTTCACATTTTTGAAAAGGTAATGCTATTCTTACAACATTTTTCGAGCAAAGATAACGGTAATTATTATTATTATTTCTTTTTTTATATAATAGCTCGACATAATGGCTTCCCTACGCCTGATGGAAAGCGAAAGAGAAACCCAAATCGCTGTGACAACTGGCAAGTAACTCGTTAGTAAGCTGTCAGTTGCCACTGCCATGCCGGCCCTACCCCCCACGAGCTCCGGAAACCCTACTCACCAGCAGAAACACGACTCGGAGGTCATTTGGCTGCGGTATTCTATAGGGTGGAGGTCCTTCCCCGGACGGGCGGCTCAATTCGAGCGAAGATTCGCTATGCCCTACCTCTCTTAAAACCGTGCAAAGACGCTCTACTCCACACCAATTCACATTTTGTTAAATGTCTTAAAGTAAAATAGCCCACTTGTTGTTGTTAACTGTTTATAAATTAGGATGCTATATGCAGAAGCCAAATTTAAATTTGGCAAAGGTTTGGGAACTTGGCCTGATGGCATAATTATAATGACTGCTATATACTCCTACGCTGTTACAATATAAATCTACTCTTGCTTTTAGACCATTTACTGTTCCATTGACCGTATATATTCTCCGAAGTCAGTCAGCCACGTTTCTTTCTCCCCCTCAAATTATTCCCTTAATAGTCATCATTATCATCAGCCTATATCAGTCCACTGCTGGATATGATAGACCTATCCCAATGTTCGCCACTTTGATCGATCCTGGGCTTCTCGCATCCAGCACTTGCCAGCACTCGCAAATCGTCACTCCACCTTAGAAATCCTCCTCCATATTAGAAAATCATTAGAGAATTATCAAACTAGTTTTAGCTTCAACAGGCCCTTTTTCGTCCACCTAACCAATAATATATACGAGTAGTCTTATAAACGCTTCTCTAAGTAGTCGGAAGTATATTCAACTACAAAATAGTAAACAAACAAATAATTACTTAACATTTGTCACCCAAAACCACCATAATAACAGATGAAACAAGCAACCTAATTAACACGATACTGGCAATACACGCTTTACTATTATTACAACATGCATATGTTTACTATTTTACTCAACTAGTTAACGAGTAAAATTATTATTAATTGCGAAAAGATACGTTTTATGTGTATGCTGATTTTAGTAAAGCAAGAATAACAGAGCTAATGTATGTCGTTTTCAATTACAACTACGATTGAGGCGAAGAAATAGAAGAGTCCATTTGAGATATACCCTTGAAACTTCACCCATCTCCTCAAACATCCTCAATCTTCGGCAGAGAACGAAATATGAAAGCAACACCTAATTGTGTTTCTCTAACTAGATAGATAGATCTTCTTTACTACACACCATACAATTGACTTATAATAATAGATATAATAGACATTTGTTGCCTACTTATTCGGCGGACTTATCGCTATAAGTGATCTCTTCCAGACAACGTTAGGGTAGTAGATAATAATTAACGTAACCCTAAAGTAAAAAAGAACCACAATCTATCAGTCTCTAAAATTACAAATATTGTTACTAAATGCCCTTTAGATAAGGCGCAAAATTGTACTCCGGGATTTATGAGTCCATTCACCATATGGTGGCGTATGGCATAAATACATGTGATTAGTGCCATATGTTTCGCGTAAAATATTAGGGACATAGTTGGTATCAGTAAATTGTACTCGTTATATCGAAAACAGAATATTTGTGTTCACATACCATAGGTTAATTGCACAGCGTGGTGTAACGAACATTTGAAACATGTATAGTATAGTATTAAGCATGTAGGTCGTGAGAGACTAGTTTGTACAATCATTTAGATTAGATACGGTCTCGGGAGTTTTAGGACATACATTATTGAATTGCCTTACATTATTTTATAACAAAACGTAATAAACGTTAAACCGTTGTTTCTGAACTAGATATTCTGCAACGTATTGTAAATGTTGTATATGTTACCGGCAATGTGTATAATTCAGAGATTCTATGTATGAAATAAATAATATTTCATACTTTACCTACGTGTTTTAGGTATTCTATACATTGCCTAGGTATTGTATAGAATGCCGGATTATACAGATTACAGGTAACATATATATTTTTTTAATTAATAAATTGCACTTCCATGGCCTGCATAGAAATGAGAAAACCATTAGGTTCCGTGTTCCGTTAAACCAACACGTGTTCCGCTGAACCACATTGTCGGGCTGGATGCTAACTGTTTAAAACCAGCCATTATGGAAGTAAATAACCGGCTGGTGGCAGTATAACCATCATAATTTAAGGCGTAGCTAAATACCACAGACCGGTGACTGGCAGCAGCGTCGCCGGAGCGAGAAGCTACGCCCTGCGATCGCTAACCGCCTGCACAGGCGTGGCGATTATGGGTATTTCCAGATGTTCGCCCTAAGTGGCGAACAACTGGAGAGGCCTATGTCAGCAGTGGACTGTAATAGGCTGATGATGTTGATGAGGGGATAGGCCAGCAGTGGACAACCTGCATTTGTTTTGATGCAGATGCGATTTGACGATGATGATTACATGCAGAATAAAGATTACATGCAATTAAGTGTTATTCATATTTAGACTACACACGTCATCTGCAAAACTTAGGTACTATACGTACCTAGAAGTTCCGTTATAAGTCAGCTTTGTCATTTTCGAGTGCAGTGGGTGACATATTTTTCCAAACTGTGAGCCGGGGTGGACATTTGGCAGCCGATGCAGGCGTGCAGCCAACGCTATGCCTGAACGGTTTCGATGCACCCACTGCCAAATGTGAACAATTAAAGACTGTTTCTTAGTGAGTTAATTAGAATATAGACATTGTTCATGATTATGTAGTGGCTACTAGATACATTCTTGTTTATCCATGGTAGGAAAATTTCGTTAATTTTGTGATACGTTCAACCAACTATATGTACATAGAATTTATTGTTAACACCAACTAGGTAAAGAAACATTTATGAATATCCCGTTTGAAAAAATTTAGTCTAATTCTCACCACCAAAACCTGATATCAAACTACCATAGGTTTTTGACAGGTGAAGAACCTTTCTTCTCCTGTACTATGAATACCAAATGTTGACTGGGGGCTCCGTTTGAAAATAGACCTGATACAATTTAGTTTATTTTCTACATTGACCCCACCGGGTGTCGAACCTAGAACTTTCGTATCGTCCGCGCTTTAAACTTAACGCTCCAAACATTGCGTCATGAGAACGTCGCATTTGAATGCAAAATACCTACCTTCTTCTCTGGGTCATTGACCCGAAATGAATATGAATTCTCAAAGTATTCGTATAAGTTTAAGGGAGCATTTGTTTATCCTCTTATTCATAATCGGGATAGGACATAATGCATGCTGATTAATGATACAATAGAAATACACTTTTGACGTCGTGTCGCATTTAAAGAAAATATCTATAATTTGCAAAACAATAAATGTCATTTCGTCATATCAAAAAGATTAGCGTAACGATAGGCGAGTTTAATTTTACAGCTTTGAAAACTATGTATTTCCTATGATAAAATATCTAGAGAAATGATTCAAGAATATGGAACTAGATCCAATACATTACATTTATCGTACAGAATATCTTTATGTTAGTTTTGTTTGGAGAAGCAATACTCGAAAGTTGACCCGATTTCATAGAATATTTGCATACAACATTTTATGGGTCAGTTGGCAAATACATAAGATCCTTTTATCTCGAAATGCGTAAACAAATGCTTCATTTTGTTTATCCCAAGCGGAGATATATTTATATTCCGTTAAAGTGCTCATAATTATTTATTTAAACCTTAGAGTATCATCAAAATCATACCTACTAACGAGGCGTGTTGATAACTTATCTTTAAGAGAGGTAGGGCATAGCGAATCTTCGCTCGAATTGAGCCGCCCGTCCGGGGAAGGACCTCCACCCTATAGAATACCGCAGTCAAATGACCTCTGGGTCGTGTTTCTGCCGGTGAGTAGGGTTTCCGGAGCTCGTGGGGGGTTAGGGTTGGGCCGGCATGGCGGTGGCAACTGACAGGTAACTGTCCAGTTACTTGCCCGTTGTCACAGCGACTTGGGCTTCTCTTTCGCTTTCCATCAGGCGTAGGGAAGCCATTATGTCGAGCCACTATAAAAAAAAAAAATCAATGTAAAGTGAACACTTTGCACTGATTATTTTAAGTATCTTATTAACCGACTGCCACATATCTCGGAGAGTTGTGTACCGATTTGAAAAATTCTTTTTTTGTTCTAAAGGGTGTAGTTCCAAATTGATCCCATTGTCTCGATATTGATGTCGGTTTTTTTTTGATAAAAATGCTGTTATTTGTTAAGAAATTAAATGAGGAAATTACGAGACGTTGCCAAGTTTTCGTTTATTCGTTTGAATCCGTAAGTACCTAGTTTAAACAATACTTCGAGGATAATCGTCAGAGTAGGTTGAACGAACGGCGGAAACGGCCAAATTGCTCGGTCATTCCCTTCTCGAGACTTTTTCATATGATTTTGGATAAGGATTTATTTATAAAGTGGGAGCAGTGACCTTAATACATCGATTCGATGCGGGTTGGCTGTGTGCCATTCACTTGGCGAATGTGGGTTAGTGCGTCCGTTTCGCTACTTAGGTATAGGTATTTCACGTTGCTGTTGTGAAATTAGACGCATTTGTTATTACTATGCTAAAAATAAAAGTTTCGTCAAAGTCAATGTCGGCTTAGGATTGACAGCGATTCAACATTGAGAGACGGCGATAAGTCACGATTTAAGTTGCACTGTAATACCTACTTTATTAAAAATTTTAGAGCCTCGTTCTTGTCGATGGAGCAATTTCCATCCAACGGGCTATACATACATACATACATACCGTCACGCCTTTCTCCCAGAGGGGTAGGCAGAGACCACGGGCTATATCATTGTCAATTATGGTCTAATTTACAAATAAAAAAATACGTATCTTTTAATTTGAATAATTTAGAAGACTGACTAATAACATTTTTTACGGCAACAAGCCTATTGTTATAGGGGCTGATGATGAATATTAGTAAGGGAGTAAAGTTAGGAGAGATTTACATTCCAAATACTCTTAAGTATTGAGAATCAAAAACAAAACCACAACAAAATTATAATCTTGTAGTTGTAGCGCCGTCTAAACATCCACGGAGCACGTGGTTGAAATGCCAAATGTGGCCGATAGCTGCCAAGAGAGCGGCTGATGACAGCACAACTAGAATGTAATACATAAACAACATGTTATCTATACGATAGACAGACGGCATAGAGACCAAGTCCCAATCGAACGTTTTATATAAGTAAACATGTTTTAAGTAAACTTCTAATATTTTTTAACAAAAGAAGTGGAGAGAAGGAAGTACACGCCCTTTCAAACAAAAAGAAAAGATTTTTTCAAGTCGGTTCACAATTCTTGGAGATATATCAATATCATATTCAAACATAAAACAAAAAAAATCAGTCGAATTAAGAACCTCCTCCTTTTTTTGAAGTCGGATAAGACGGGCGAAGTCCCGGGACCTCCACCCTATAGAATACCGCAGCCAAATGACCTCCGGGTCGTGTTTCTGCTGGTGAGTAGGGTTTCCGGGGCTCGTGGGGGGTTAGGGTTGGGCCGGCATGGCAGTGGCAACTGACAGGTAACTAACCAGTTACTTGCCACTTGTCGCAGCGACTAGGGCTTCTCTTTCGCTTTCCATCAGGCGAAGGGAAGCCATTATGTCGATAAAAAAAAGAAGAACAGTTAGTTTATTATATAAAAATCAAACAATCTGAATTGTCGGGTACTGACGACACAGTGGGGTTTAATGGGTCTGTCCCACATACCACTTTCCATTCATTCCCCACTTAAAAAGAACTGAGTTCTTACGAGTACTGTAATATTGATTTATCTATCGCTTTATTAGTTTCGCCACCTCCTTTCGGGAGACGTCTTGACGGTGCGTAAGGCATTCCCCACTTAGAAGAGTTAAGACTTACTTTTTATCTTCTACTTTTCTTTATTTATTTATTTTTATCTTCTACTTTAAGACTTTTTATTCTACTTTAAGAGGGGACTCTTACAGGCTACAAACGCTGCCTATAACCCATACAAACGCCACATTTTACGAGCATTTTATTTCGCAGCTGTTTCCCGTTGGCCCTTGTTGGGATTCCGGTGTGGTCTCGCTTCAGTTGAGCCCCAGCGGATATTCGCTTCGGCCGATATCCTGGGGTCACTGACTTCCGTCCTGCGAGCGATTTACCATTTCTCGGGAATCAGTTTCGTTGATATACAATTGATTTGACTTCTTGAGCCGTTGGATTAAGTTCACGATGGACGCACAAAGGGCAACTAATATTAATTTCAACATGAATGATCAGCCTCTTGCATTATGGATGTTTTTAGGGTCAAAATAATTACATTATATTTAGTCCGTATTTTAGATTATAAAAGTATATTGGACACGTATTTTTACTTTTTTCATTTAAACAAAAAATAACAAAGATAAAAGGCATAAAAATTCAGGAGTGGGGGTCTTTGATGTGACTCAGTGGTGTAAAAACTCCCACTCTTTGACGTCACGCATAATTTTAACGGGCTATATCTTTTGTCATTTATTTTTGAACAGTCTAAAAGACGGACTAATTAATTTTTTTACGGAAACGGGCCTATAGTCTCCTGGACTACTGGCTTCTCCAATGTTTGCATCTTTGCTCGATCCTGCGCTTCTCGTATCCAGCACTTGCCAGCCATGAGGGTGTCCTACACTACGTCTAAAGACTCCAGGACTCGTTTACCCCAACGGTTATCGGTTCTTCGGCTTATGTGACCAGCCCACTGCCACTTCAGTTTACTAATCCGTCTATGTCAATGACTTTGGTTCTCTGTCATCGGATCACCTCATTTCCTATTCGATTAAGACGAGAGAGACGCCGAATAACTAATTTGAGTGATAAAATTTTTTTTCAATTTAAAGCTACAATACATCTAACATGATAGTGTTTTCATAGTCATCAACACCGTTAACTCAGAAACGGTTTTATGTGTGTGTAAGTAAGTATAGAAGCAGATTTAGTAGTGAATCGAAAATGTGTCCTAAGAGTTATCATAAAAGGAAACTCTTTCAAACTAAATGATAACCGGTGAGTTTACACCCTGCGCTATATCTTTATCTTAATATTTATCTTTAGTCAGTATTATACAGAAAAATTCTTGTCATTTGCAGATGACACATGCGTTATATGCGTTATTATTAAGAAATGTTATCAAAATGCGTGCAATAAGAATCTGTTTTAACATCTTATCGCACATTCGAAGTCATTGTGCTTCGCGCGCTGACCTGCAAATGATTCACCGTCGTTTATGACGCCTTGTGCCGACTACAAAGAAGGCTATTGAGCCGCGAAAGTCTCAATGGGTAGAAATGCGGCCGCGATGTACACCGCTATTGGCGCTAATTGTGTTGCGACATCCTTGACATTGTGACTCGTTTGGCGCAAAAAGGTATATTTGATGCAAATGTTAGGTCTGTTACACTTGATAAGGAACCGTTTTTCTGGTGTATTGGCATTGAAAGTTTTGCGTTTTAAGAAAGATTTTCTCAACCAAATTTGCTGGAATTGGAAAAATTCCAGTGTTGTCCTGATTGCTGATTTGTTGACATGATGGATTGGGGAAGGTACTTTAAAAGTACACCGTTTACTTGGGTACAAATAAAACCTACTGTGGTCACCAACCCGCCTGCCAAGCGTGGTGACTAAAGCAATTGACAATTGTTATTGGGGAGGTCTGTGTCCAGCAGTGCACATTGATGATGATGACTTGAAAAGTAGGTTTTTTTAAAGTAGCACGTCAAAATGAATTCACGCTTCCGCGTTTTAAAAGCCTAAGCTTGTTGGAAGAAGGGACCACGTGCGCTGTAAGAGAGTTCCATTACTAATATCCATTCATAAATGTGAGTCTTAGGTGCATCAAATGGTCTACATGCATGTTGCATGCATACAGTGCATATACACTGGCCCGGTAGCCCTGGTCTCTGAACCAAAGGTGGGTTTGATCTCCTTCCAGGTCATACTTTCGTGTGATGAACGTTATGTTCCGTGTCTGGGTGTTTGTATTTCGATTTAAGTGTAGGTATAGTTGTGGTACCTTCGGTGTTCTGTTAACACAAGTGCATTAAGCAAGTATACTTTAGTTAACGTTAGTATACTTTAGTTAACGTTAGTATACTTTAGTTTCGAAGCAATGTAATGTTGTCTGATATATTTATTTAATATTCTTCTTTACAAATGAATTTCCTTCTAGTAGGTACATAATGGTTTAGCTAAAGCACTGCTATCAGTCAATGATAAAATTACATTATAATGAATGACAGTTTATCATTTTTGAGAGCGATATTATCGGGTCACATGATCAATTTATCATAATTAGCTATGTTTGTACAAAAACCACGTGCAGTTTGATTCAGTGGTAGTAAACGCAGCCTCTGACACAGTGGGTCGCGGGTTCGATTCCGGCACAGTACACACGTTTGTGTGCATGAACTTGTCTATTTGTATTGATATCCAAAAAGTATCTAAGTAAGTTCATCAGTTGTCTAGTACTCATAGTACAAGTTTCGGCTTAGTTTGGGACTAGATTGCGCTGTGTGGCTCAACATGGCATGTCTTGGGTTATTTATTTACAATACATTACTCGCAAACCAATTGTCGCGATACAATCAATCATTTCCATCTACGTAAGCAACGTCGTAATTTATCGATGCATAAAGAATGCTTTATCGCTATTTGTTATTGTTTTTGTTGTTTATCTTTGTCGTTACTGATAAGATATGACGACGACACAAGATACGGTTGTTAAACTGTTTCAATTACACCACTATAGGACATGTACCTTTCAACAGAAAGTGAATGAACCAAACTACACTTGTATTTTAATGCTGTCTATGTATTTCTAAAAAGTTTGCTGAATAGAGGAATTTCGCGAGAATCGTAGCGTTTATAATCTGCGAATAAATATGGTTTGATATTTGTTATTCAAATTGGAAAGTCGGATTATTTTGCCAGAGTCGAGTTTTAGAATTTTGTTTTAATGTATAAATAATTATGTATACTTCTTTAATTAAGTTCCTACCTATTCGGAATGTTGTTGTTGTTGCAATCGTTACTTTGCGTAATAAACATTATACTTACTAAGGTCTACTATTTAAATTATCAAGAAGTTCCTAATTGATAGACCGTACAGGGTAAGTAAAAGTCAATAAAGACACACTTTCGGGATCAAAGTAACGTCGACGGTCATTGAAAATATGTTTACGTCTTTCATAGAGTGTTTATTTAACTTATTTAGTTGCACGTTTGGCACTCTTGAAGGTTGCTTTAATGACACGATGTTTGAATTGCTGTCGTCTCTTACTTACTAATTAGATGCGAGTACCTACAATATACTTAATACTACCTACTTACCTAAACTTAGATAAAGAAGTTAATTCATCTGTAGGTAACATTGCGAAATGTTTAATGAAGTAGGTACGAGTAAGTAAGCAACAAGGTGAAGTTGAAAGGTATAATATATATGAGGTACAGGTAGTAACTATTTATTAATCTGTGGTACAGGGCAGGATGTAAATCGTACCCGGATTTCACATCCGCGTAATAGGTACAGAAAGTTCAAAGAAATCGATTGACGTCGACAAATTTATATTTTTATTGTTTAAGCGTACTTGGTATTTTATTGTTATTCGTATAAAAAAAAACAAATAAATCATTTGCAGCCTTTGTCATATAAATTATTGCTTTTAGATTGCGCTGTAATCGTCTTAATTACTCTGACCTCGCTATTTTGTTTATAATAAATCATTCAATAATCCAAAATCCTGTCACTATCATTTCCCATTCAGTACTTAAGTACTTAAATAAAATAAAAATATTGACGTAACTAACTTTGGTGTCTGATAGTAACTTAGTATTGGTAGTAGGTAGGTATATAAATACGACAATTTTTTTTTTTTGGGTAAGAGTCCTTTCAGGGCTCTTTTTCTTTGTTTCCTCTGTGTAGGGTGACAGAGATTTTATCTACATAGAGTTTTATTTTATTTACACTTTATTTGGTTTTTTTTTTACAGTTTTCTATTAAACTGAGTAAAAATTATTTAACTGAACAGAAAATATAGGAGAACCCTAGTTTTTTTTTAAACTTTTTCTCTCTACAAGGTAATCCTAAGTATGTGACTTTATTTATTTATTTATTTAATCTTTATTGCACAATATAAAAAATAAAGTACAAAAGGCGAACTTAATGCCGCGTAGGCATTCTCTACCAGTCAACCTTTAGGCAAAACAGAAACAATTAAGTGGGTAGTGTGCTGCTCAATTTACGTGGAAACATTTGATATGATATATTAATATTAACATGCCCCGAAATAAAAAATTAAAAATAATAAACATACTTAATTATTGGGACAATGCATAAAACCATAATATATAGTAATTAATAATATACTAATAAATACAATATAAATCAATAAATGCATATAAATATAGATAAATAGGTATATATATATATATATAATATATATAATAGGACGACGACTAGATGTAAAAAAGGAAAAAAAAAAAAAAAAAAAAAAAACAAAGGAACACTATTGAGCGGAAAATTGGAGCCGATAATACTTTTGGACTCTCACCTTAAAAGATGCCCTGCTTGGAGCACTACGGATGCTTTCGGGTAACTTATTCCAGAGTCTGATGGATTGCACGCAGAAGGAGTTGGAGACGAAATTAGAGTGGTGCAGAGGAATGGCTAAGAGTGAATTGCTAGAGGAGCGAAGCTGCCGAGTGTGAGTCGAGCTAAGAAACTGGAAAATGGATTTGAGATAAATGGGAAATTTGGGATTGTGGAGAATCGAATAAAGCATACATAAAACATGGATTTCTCGTCGTAAGGCAATAGGGAGCCAGTGAAGCTGTATACGGAAGGAGGAGACATGATCGAATTTACGAAGGCCAAAGATAAAACGTATACAGTTGTTCTGCAAACGATCCAACTTGTTAAGAAACCCTTGATTGAGATCAGGATAACACACATCGGCATAGTCAATAATTGGAAGGATCAACGATTGAATAAGAGTAACCTTAGTGTTTATAGGTAAGAAGTGCTTAAATCGATAGAGGGAGCATAACGCAGCGCTGACCTTACGGCTAACTTCCTCGACGTGCTTAGACCAACTTAAGGTGGAATCAATGTACATACCAAGATCTTTGACGCTGGTGTAATAAGGTATAGTTTCACCACGATATGTGACTGGCGGAACAGTTGTCAAGTCCAAATTGCGCAATTGGTGCGCGCTACCCACAATGATAGCCTGACACTTATTCGGCTTGACGGCTGACTTTACCTACTACTTATAGTTACTGATAGTCCTATAAATAATGGGTAAAATGGGCTGAGTCGTCCGTCACCCCCCTAATCTCAGAATTTGCCTTAGTAGGATATACTTACACGAATTTTACACTTTCTCTATTTTTCGAAATCTACCATTTTATTAGATTATTTACGTCGTATATCGTGCTATATTTACGAATGTTAATCTATATGGAAGAGATCGCTTACTAGCGATAAGACCGCCTAAATTGTACCACTTGTTGTCTGTAATACCTTGTCTATAAATGTTTGTATTTTGTGCAATAAAGAATATCTATCTATCTATCTATCTATGTATTACTAGAAATATTCATTAACTTCTGACCGACTGAAATGTGTAGGTACGCACACCTAATGCTGTAGGATATATTTTTATATACCGTAACCATTTTAAACAATCCAATTTTAAGTTATTATCAGCAACGCTTTACATATAGGTCAGCTTATCGAACTTGTAAATGTAATGTAATATTATTGAGTTGGTAGGTAGGTACGTGTAAAATTACATTATGTTGTTATTTTTATACTAACGATAAATTATGTTAAAAATATGCCATGTAGGTAATCGACGTAATAAGATATTCTACTAGGTAGTGTGTTGCTTGTTGTAAACAGACAAAGTTGATGATTCCAAATGTTGTTAATTCCTTTATTAGCTTTTATGACGTTTTCACTTTGAATTATTGATTATATTGAAAAAATAAATTAACCCAAGACATGCCACACAACGCCATTTATTCCCAAACTAAGTCGAAGTCGGTACTAGACAACTGAAAAACTTATTAAGAAAGATACATTTTTTGTAAACATAATATTATAGGTCCATCGCAAACACCCAGATAAATACAAACACACATGTTCAGTTCATGAACACGAATGTTTCGAACTCGCGACCACTATATCAAAGACAGCGTCGGCTACCACTGAGCCCAAATGGTTATAAAAAAAACATACAAACGGGCATAGTACGAGTATGTTTTGTGTTAGACACTTATTATGCCGGAATTGTAAATGCTATCTGCGTACAGACAAAAGGTAATCTATACTTATAATAAATCTGTAGAGAGGTCAATTCTGTACATAAAATATTTTTTCAAAATAACTATCAGGGGGTGATAAGTGATCGATACTGATACCAAAAATGCAATCAGTAAAATTTTTGTCTGTCTGTCTGTCTGTCTGTCTGTCTGTCTGTCTGTCTGTCTGTCTGTATGTTCGTTATAGAAAAAAAAACTACTGAACAGATTTTGACGAAACTTGGTACAATTATTCTTCATACTCCTGGGCAGGTTATAGGATACTTTTCATCACGCTACAATCGATAGGAGCGGAGCAGTGACGGGAAGTGTTGGGAAAACGCGAGAAATTTAAACCTGTATGTTTGAACGCGCATTACGCGAAAACTACTGCATAGAATTGAATGCGGTTTTCACCAATGTATTGCTAGAGGTCTAACTTAAAACTTAGGCACAAGGTATAGATGGGTATTATATGGAAGTCCGTTATTTTTGAAACCCGATATCCACGCGAGCGACGCCGCTGGCACAGCTAGTTTAGAATAAATGAGACGTTACCTTACCCGTATCACTTTATACAGTGCACTGTAGGTGATTTGTATGACAATTAGTTTTTTTTGTATAAGCGAGTTATTTTTAGACTTCCTAAAATGGTAGATCAATGGAAAATTCTCTCCGAATTTGTCAAAACACTTCTTTGCATGTTCTATCTTATAAGTAGGTGGGACAAATGAGAGGGATTTATGAGGCAAAAATACGCGAACCGTTCAACGAACGATCGTTTTCTGTAGTAACGTTTCACTCTTGCGCGCGAACGGCGCAGGAGTGAAAATGCACGCGCGCAGTTCGCGGACAGCTCGCGAACCCGGTTACCCCAACCGCCAAAGAGTGAGAAGTGCATTGTTCCTTTCTGTGTGCACTCTCTGTTCACACAGTGCACTCTCCTTCACTCTCAGGATTCGATGGGACGATAGTGTGACACAGCCGGAGAGAGATATAGCTCATGACCAACGGCTTTACGTACTTTCCCATGCGAGCGTGCGTAAAAGTAGGTACATATTTTGATAAATTTAGTAACCGTGTTACGATGTGCGTGTAATATTTGACTATTGATAGTCTGCGTCGTTGCTATAATATTTCTCAAGTACCTACTGTGACTATGAATCACTATTGTGTAACAATGATAATTGGTCTATCAGTGGTGATGACCTACCTAAACTTCATGTTCGCGGGTGACACGCATTTGCTAATCCTTTTTTATAAGCATTTGTCATCTATACTTATAATAAATCTGTAGAGAGGTCAATTCTGTACATAAAATATTTTTTCAAAATAACTATCAGGGGGTGATAAGTGATCGATACTGATACCAAAAATGCAATCAGTAAAATTTTTGTCTGTCTGTCTGTCTGTCTGTCTGTATGTTCGTTATAGAAAAAAAAACTACTGAACAGATTTTGACGAAACTTGGTACAATTATTCTTTATACTCCTGGGCAGGTTATAGGATACTTTTCATCACGCTACAATCAATAGGAGCGGAGCAGTGACGGGAAGTGTTGGGAAAACGCGAGAAATTTAAACCTGTATGTTTGAACGCGCATTACGCGAAAACTACTGCATAAAATTGAATGCGGTTTTCACCAATGTATTGCTAGAGGTCTAACTTAAAACTTAGGCACAAGGTATAGATGGGTATTATATGGAAGTCCGTTATTTTTGAAACCCGATATCCACGCGAGCGACGCCGCTGGCACAGCTAGTGGTATATAAAATATTTACAGGTGAATCATGATGTTATTTTAAAAGTTTGCCACAAAATTCAAAACCTATCTAAACACACACATGTTGCTTAGTTAATAGCTGAGTGCCTTCTGAGAGTGAGTGAGTCTAAGAATGTGGATTCAAAAAAACAAATGAGAAACCACACAACACAACAAACCACAAAGACAATATAAATAATAACCACAGCAACATAATTGATAAACAATTTTGAATATAAAAACATAGGTTTAAACGGATCTATTCGGAACACGTGTACCTACTTTAAACTGGTTCCCTATATCATTTCATAAAATTATTAGGCATAATATATACCTATTTATATTATGTAAATTGTACTAAACTGCGTAAGTAACGCATAATATATTTCAGCATGATAATTTAATTATAATTTGAGATAATAATGTATGGCTGATTTTGACTCTGGTTGAACATCAAGCTTAAAATTTTAAACTCGGTTAAGATACGGGCCAGATAATAATAAACACCGGGACTAACAAAAAACAAATACGTCTTTGTCGAAGAAGGAAGCGGAAGCGTCGATTTGCTAATCGGTCGATATTAGGCATTTGAAGCACGACGCGGCGCCCGCGCCCATCGCCATACTGAATGAGTGGCGATTAACACACTGCCACAATCCACGCTGCGTGTTGCGTATATCGACACATCTACGTGCGTACTTTATCATCAGCCTATCGCAGTCTACTGTTGGACATAGGCCTCTCCAGTTGCCCGCCACTTTGGACAAAGATCTGGAGGTTAAGTCCATAATCGCCACACTGGCCAGGCGGGTTAGCGATCAGGCCGCATTTTCTGTGTGTCCGTGCGAGTTGTCTGTACAAACGGAACGAAGATACTTATTTACTTAAGCCACAGATTAATCAATAGTTCAACGTTAGAACACCCATTCACGCGCTACGCCGCGTGATGTGTGGCAGTGTGTTAATCGCCTTAGAATCTTGTGCACATGGCCACATGTCGAGTTACCCAAATCTATCGATATAGTCTATAAATAATGGACTTTATGCACTGGGCACATAGTTGAGACTTGTTTGGGGAAAGATAGATAATATAGGTGATGTGTGGCCGCTGGTTCAATATACAAATAACTAAGGTGCTATAAGATTCCTTATGTGTCCAAATTATCTAATTAGGTGGTCGTTACCCTTAGCTTTTTCTTAAAATACCTTAAGAGGTACCAGTAATATTGTAAATGTATTGTAGATGTATGTTTGAATTCGGAATAGTGCGAGTATTGATCAAGGATACAGCGTCAAATAAGTTTTTTTTTTATGCAAGAACACATTCAGTAAAAAGTTTACATTTACATTACAAGTTGTTTTTAAAATAAGTTGAAATGACAATTGACTATGTAACTACACAAACATTACATATTTATGATGAATAAATGTAACAACTAATTTTGTATGCTGTCTTGTAGGTCATGTATAAAACAAGGTATTATCATGCTAAGTAGTGTGTTGGTGTCCTAGCAAATAAAAACACTGCAAATACTGCATTTTTTCTATAAAAAACCTTGTGTGTAACGTTTATTGAAGCTTACTAAACCTAAATGAGTGTTTTACAAATTAGATTCATTTATTGAGTAGGTTTCAATAAAAGGGTCATTTACACACCACCCACACCTGTTATGACATCAAAGATCGTATGAAAGCAATGCGTCACTCACTAATCCAGCTGTATATCTAATTCGTACAATAAATCATCTTCCTTGGCATGTTGAAGAGTCCTTTATTAAATAAGCATTCAATAAAAATATCGCCCCTTGTTTTTTTTACAAAAAGATTTAATTCTCCTTTTGTTTTCCATTTTCTAGTGTATTGAAAATGCATCTTATACTCGTAGACTGATGGATGCTAATCGGTACAATATAATGTCCACCGATTATATAAATATTCTTGCAATGCAATCAAAGTAATCAATACAATATCAATTGCATTTTTCATGCTAAATAGATAAATCCAGAATGACGTGTATGTAAAGTTAATTCTTCTGGTTCAATTATGTAATCATCGTTAGTACATTACATTATGTTCTTTAGTAATTTAATTTATATATTTTAACTAGAAAATTCCCTTTAAATAAGTGCTTAACAGACATACAAGTAAAATAAAAACATTTTCATTCTTTCTTAGTTGATGCGTGTTATAATTAAATATACTGTATCCAATATTTGCACGGATTTTAAATAATTAATAAATGAAAGAAATTATAAATAAATAAATATATATAAATCATTATTCAGTAAAACACAATAAATCAACTGTGAACTGAGATAATGTTTGAATATTTTGTGTTACTGCATACTAATATTTCAATGACCTTGAATATTTTTTTATTATAAAGACGTAGGTTTGCATAATTTCGTCAATAATGTCTTCCGTCATTGCAATTCATATGACTCATACTGTCGAACAATATTATTGTCCATTGAACTATGTCCTAATTAAGACATAGCTGGTTTATAGGTATTTATGTTAAAACAACTTTACAGTAAAATGAGCTTTATATTGTTTATGTTTAATTGCTTAGTCCCGTGATTAAAATCCGCTATTTATGACTTTGTTCTCATAGCCTAGAGTAAATGTTTGTTTGAACACCTGCAAGCAAAGGCTTAGGGTGTTACCAGACTAAGCGGTCGATCGCTGACCTTTAGTATCGATCGAAGTTAATCAAAATGTATGGTAGATTTAATTGATCAAATTGTTGCTATTATGTCTTCATCGAGGGCCTCCAGCTTATCATATACTAGGGGAGATAAGGCCCAAGGATGGATGGATACCGTTGCATAAAACGTTAACCAAACAATCGATCGATGGCTTCGATCGAAGTTGATCAAAGATCTATTTGTGCTATCAAAAAAGCTATAAGTTATCATTGATCGATAGAAACCATTGATAATATCGGCTTCGATCGACCAATCGACCGATGGATCGATCGATGGTATTGATTGAAGTGTCGTCGAAACTGTCGAACCACATCGACCAACCATTCCACCATCGGTCGATAGCATTACAGCATCGATAGACGATCGATCAGTCTGGTAACACCCTTCGATCGAGCTCAAAAACGGCACGCTCCATTCAGCTACCGGCATCGTCAGGTCGCGACTGTGACAATAGTGCGAATTGTTTTTGTTTGATCCAATGCGTTATTTATGAAGTGTCGACAGATGTCGGCGATGAATAAACATGAGCGACCAAGGCCTTTGTCCGAGGCCCTACTGACATCGAATATTCTATCGAAACGCATAAAAAATCGTCAGTTGCCGTTTTAAAATTGTTTGCGATTCGACCGGAAGGCTGCGAAGTAAAATAACATGACTGTCATAGGCAAGTGGACTGTACTAAGATTTTTTTAGTAGGTGACTCTTATGTCTATGTTCTCTTGTAAGTCTTGTAAGTTTGGGCAGGTAAGGGTCATTTTGTGTTCATGTTTTTGCTTCAACTACAGTTGGGATACATCCCAAGCCTTTGTTCAAAGCCCTACTGACATAGAATAGTCACCGGAACTCATAAAATCACCATTTATGTTTTAAAATTGCTTGAATTTCGACCAGATACTTATTATATGAGTACTATGACTATGACTGACTATATCAAGTAAATGAATTTGGTAAGCAATTTCAACTGATTAAGTTAATTCTTAAATCTACGACATTCCATTTAGACTCTTGCCAAATTGTGTAATGCAAATACATTATTAATAGTAAAAAAATAATAAATAGTTCATATTAAAGTGTCACAAAACAAGTCTGTAATTTAAATTTTGTTTGGATCGGAATTTTTCTAGAAAACTTAAAAATAAACGTTTCCATTTCGGGAAACGTGTTCCGTCGTGATTAGACGACTGTGATAATTATGCACACTTATTAGCAATTGGCGTTAGGTACCTAATGTAATTACCATCTTATGCAATAATTAAGGAACCATTGTTTGGACAATTGTTTGTTAACCTGTTCGAGTCTCACGGTTGAAATATTGGAATATTAATGCTGTTATTATTACTTGTTTTAATAATATTCTACATGTTAGAACTAACACACACATTTTAATATGTAAATTAAATATATTTAACAAACCTCATAATGAAGTCTTAACTACTTATTACATTTTAGCTTTATTACACCTGAGTACCTTCTACTCAAATATAAAGGGATATTTATATGACCCCCTCTATGATATAAACATGAACTACCTATAACTGCCTTTATAAAAGTGATTTACAAAGTTATACAATATTATTATTTTATAGATTCCTTTTCATAGTTTTATCAGATAATAACAGATTCAGTGTTGCGCCTTTAGCCACTAAAACTGGTATGAAGAGTAGAGATATTTTTTCTCTCAAAAATAATCCTTTTACAATTTTTCTCCCAAAGTGGGCTCACTTTGGGCTTAAAGGAAAATAATTAATATAAATTCAGGTAACGAGTTTAGCTGCCAATTTTATTGCTACATTGAACTTAATTAACGCTGATTGCGTAAATACGAGAATTTCCACAAACAATTGTTTGCAATGAGGTCATTCAAATAACGCCGGCACGTTTAAGGAACAAAAATAGATTTTTTTATTTATAAATACATACCTGTCTCTGTTATATTTTCGTTTTATTTACATGTATTTTTGGTAGTTAAATTAAATGTTTGCAATTATTATTTTATACATATATTAACCCTTTAATTATCTGGTAACCAGACACTATTGAAAAGTTATTGTTCGGATGTACCTATGGTACATAAAATGGCACTTTATTAGCAAACTAGTCTTGATTAGCTTATAAACAATCAAACTATAACCTACTTTACACGCTAGTTAAGCCTTATCCGGCAAGAATACAGTTTCACACGTTCTTTATAATTATAACTTCATTATGTCTATGACATAGAGATATGCTCTATGTTTATCGTATAGGAAGCCACTCTCAAACTATCTCCTCTTCTATTTCTTTTCCGTCATTAAGACGGTATCAGAACAACGAAGGTACCACAAATAAATACTTAAATACAAATTATAAACACCCAGACACGGAACAAACACAAGTATTCATCACACGATTGTTTGTCCCGGGTGGGAATCGACCCTTGGCTCAGAAGGCAGGGGTCACTACCAATTGAGCCACCGAGCCAGTCAAAATATGTATGACTTCCTTGTAATTATATATAGGTAAACCTTTATAATAGGGCTGTTTAAATATGCGTGTATTCATTAAGTATACAAATAGAAGTTAAATATTCATCATATATGCACAATTTACTGTTGAGTCACAGTTAAACGCTTATAGAAACGATGTTAATGCATGCTTTCGTGTCAATCTGTTAATAGTCATTCTTCCGTCTTGGTTTTTGAAATGTCTAGTGAAAACTCGTATTAGGGAAACTGTCCTGTTAGTCTAAGGACTGCTAGAGATCAATTACAAGACAGACTTGGAACGTTAGAGACTTTTTTTGTTGATAAGGAAATGGCGCTTGAGTTTTGACCCCAACTCGCCTGGTGTTAAGACCATAGAGCGCGCTCACCCAATAAAAGCCGAGTCACTCTCGCCTTGAAAATCTAAATCATCTATCGGGAAACACGGATTCCAAAGAGTTCCTGCCCCCATTCCATAAAAAAAAAGTTCGAAAGCTTATTCGCTCGCACTATGAATGTACTTGCACAACAAACCGGCAAAAACACAAATGCACTCTGTTCCTTTAATCTCATAATACGATGATGAAAACGTCAAACAACGGAACTGCTTTCATAAGTTCTTTCTAGTCAGAATCACTTGAAAAACAAGGGCTTTTCTTGATAATACTTAATAATACAGTATGTTCTTCATTTGTCCACAGTCCGGCAAATACGGGGAGGGCTACATCGGCCCCGCCCGCGGGATGGCCGTGCACGTGCGCGCGAAGGGCCCCGGGGGCGAAAGGGACCACACCGGCTGCACGTGGCCGCTGCTGTCGGTGGCCGCGCCCAACGAGCCGCTGCCCACCGAGCCGTGGATAGCGGTCGTCAAGCGGGGCAGCTGCAACTTTGAGATCAAGGTAAGCCAACTAGCCTAGTACAGGCCTAGGTTTGACCACACTGTCCTTACAAGGTGTGTTCCGCTCGCTTGCACGGCGCAACGCTGCGCTGCCGCGTAATGGGGGGTTATATCGACTCCCTTCAGGCATTCCGGCCCCCCTCAGCTAGAGCCCTCCACGATCACCACGGGTATAATGGGTATTCTCTGTTAGATAGGAGGGAGCCCCAGGTGTCTCGTACCCAAGGCCCTGGTGTATGTAAAAATGGTAGCTAGTAGGTTGAATCGGAGTATTTAAATTTCGGAGAAGCTTCTGCTGGTGCTGTTCAGCATGTCAAAGATTTTTGTATACGATATTGCATTAGTATTTAGTATCTTTCTTGTCCGTATGGTTTCCGGATTTAGTATAATACCACCCCATCTCCCCCGAGGGTGTCGTAGAAGACGACTAAGGGAATATTTGGAAACGAGTAAGAGCGTTTACCTACTGCGGTCACCAACCGACCAGCCTGTCACGCTTGGTGACTAAGACAAATTCCGAAATGACAATTATTGGGGGAAGCCTATGTCCAGCATTGGACGTTCACAGGCTGATGATACATACATACATAACGTCACGCCTTTCTCCCAGAGCGGTAGGCAGAAACCACGTCTTTCCATTTGCTACGATCCTGGCACACAACTTTTGCTTCGTCCACATTCATCAATCTCTTCATACATGCTCGTCGGTTTAGGGTACTTAGCATTTGACCTTACTTAGGCTGATGATGATCTATCTAAAACTTACGTTATTGTATTAGTATCTATCGGACGTAAAACCTAACCTTCTTTTTGACTTTCACCGTTGAAGAGAACATCCACCCGTTAACCCTGACGGTGGTAGCGTGGCCTTTGCCGGTCATTGCTTGCAGCTAATTGGCTTCCGCTCCTCAACTGCAACTAACAATATGCTTGATGGATGACAGATTATTATGACTCATAGAGGCTCCACGTTTGCCGTTGATCGACACTTAACGAGGCAATGAAAACAATATTATTAATATATCGTCGTATATGGTAACTACCTATTCTGGTGGGTGAATCCTAATAAAGGCATAGAACAGAATGGAAACCGTTTATTTGGTACATTCAATCAAACACAAAGATATATACATTATATTGGTAGAACTTAAAAATTCAAAAATAAATTCGGAAAATTTTATTTAGGTATGTACTCATAATAATATACCAAAAAGGTCCTTCTATATCGCACCGAGTATGAGTTAAGAATAAAATTATCTTCTAATTCAATTGGAAATCGTAAAATAAACACAATATAATATGTATTTGTTATTACCTCATCTCAAAGTAGGACATCATTTGTTTATGAATTAACCACATTATGTAAGATTAACTCTATATTTTCAACTCTCAAACATTAATATTCATATAACTTGATTACTATTTTATTAATTATAATAAATTGGTATTAAGCTATCCTCTGCCCAATTAAAAAAAAATCGGGTGTTAACTTAAAAAACATACAAAAAGATGCTACTTAAAAACGAGGATTACATTGCGGAAGCTTTTCACACACAAACAAGTTATTTAAAAATAAATTCCTCCGACTATAATTCAATGCAATTAATTGTACATCGCTACTTTCTTGACAGTGAAAATATAAATACATCAGTTTGGCCCTGGAGATAAGGTAAGGTCTTCGCTAGGTTGTTGCATTGTGCAGTCAACGTCCGGTGAACTTTGGGTCAAACATGTTTTTATTTGATATCTGTAGTTTATACAAAGGTGCAGACTTTTTGTACAAACAAATGAACGTCGCTTCCTTCCTTGAAAGTGAGATTAACTGGTGTGTTCGCACAGTATTTAAAAATAAACAAAATACCATTTACATCTGAAAGAAATGACATACGATTTTAAAGGCAATAATTTATTACATGCGTACATCACATAATAACTTTTTAGGATAAATATTTGAAATGATTAATTCAGATGTAGGTAGGTCTTTGACTGCGGAAAAACTAGACACAATAGAAAAATAATTCCATGACGATCAATCTTTAGTGAATGATCAAGTTTTTCATCATTAAATTGAAATTGCGTTCTTATTAATTTTATTATTGACAGGCTCGGTGGCTCGATTGGTAGTGACCCCTGCCTTCTGAACCAAGAGTCGTGGGTTCGATTCCCACCCGGGACAAACATTCGTGTGATGAACACTTGTGTTTGTTCCGTGTCTGGGTGTTAATATTTGTATTTAAGTATTTATTTGTGGTACCTTCGTTGTTCTGATACCCATAACACAAGTGCTTAAGCTACTTACTTTGGGATCGGAGCAATGTATGTGATATTGTCTGATATTTATTTATTATTTATTTATTATTAATGAGCACCTACCGTTAGGAACGCCTAATGTAAGTATACTATTTGAGACAAGTAAAGTAGGTAACATAATTTAGCGTTATCAAAGAATTGTTAAGAGACTCATTCAAATTTAAACTATAAAATTAAATAGCAATACTTGCTCATTGCGCATGTTTATCGACTACCTACTTATTGAATATCTTTCCTAATTTAACTTTCAAACGCAATGATGCATTTCAAAGGAGCAATGACCTGCAAGACAAACTTACTTTTCAAGTAGTAGAAGAAGACGACCCTGAAGAGACTGGTTGCACGAACTTATTTTGTAACTCGAGTCTATGGGCTCAGTGTCTGTTAAATCGAGAAAGTATTTTCGATTGTGAAGTTTATAGAGCCTAAATGACCTTAAAAGATGAGCTTTATCAGATATTTGATCTACGTGGTAGAAAAAGATACAAAATATGTATTGCAATACGTACAATTGATTTAAATAAATCTTTACAGTATTATACCTCATAGTTACGATTAACACATGGGCTATGAGTTATAAGAATGCGAGGCAAGCCGTGTGCTTCAGCTAGTGACTTAATAAAAGACACAAAATCGCGCTGCATGAAGGATGCTTAAAGCCAGCCACCGTGGTAATCTTTGAGACATGCTTGTGTCTTTCGGCTGATTATGGTGGTGGCTTAACACACTATGATGGCGTGTCTGGTGGCGTCACCACGGTCTCCTAATCAGAGCCGTTAATCAGCGCTGGTCACCGAACCTATACGTCCTCAGCTGCGATCAGCGAGGTCGAGGCCGCAGCCGATAATAGACTGTTGACACCGCTGTCGACTGCTGGACGGTAATTGCTATCTGGTGAAAGTTGATAAGCTGTTTAATTTTAGCATTGCGTTGTTTATTTGCGTTGATCCGAGGATATGGAACTATAACATAGCTATTTGGTCCCCATATAGAACCCCATCTCATCTCTAGGGTCTCGTAAAAGAGGACTAAAGGAATATGAGAAAACAGGCAGCAGCGTTTACCTGGGTACAATTAAAACCTATTGCGGTGACCAACCCGCTTACTAATCATGATGACTACGGTAAATGTTTCATTGAGAGAGGCCTGTGTCCAGCAGTGGAAGTTTGCATTCTAATGATGATGATAAAGCTTTTTATTAGGTCATGCTTGGGCTCCAAAACCAATCTTAATCTTAACTAATATTATAAAGCTGAAGAGTTTGTTTGTTTGTTTGTTTGAACGCGCTAATATCAGGAACTACTGGTCCGATTCGAAAAATTCTTTTTGTGTTGAATAGACCATTTATCGAGGAAGGCTTTAGGCTATATAACATCACGTTGCAACTATTAGGAGCGAAGAAATAATGGATAATGTAAAAAAAACGGGGAGAAAATTACTATTCCACGCGGACGAAGTCGCGAGCACAGCTAGTTCGAGATATTGATAAAAAATGAAAACATCTCTGGTGGTTGCTTGCGATATGTTTTTTCCTCCATTCATTCTTATCAGCCAGCAAGTTTCGCTATGGAATAAGTACTCGTATTTTTTTATGCAAGAGGCGGCAGACGAGCAAGTGTGATGCCTGATGGTAAGCAGTCGACACCGCCCATGGCAACTCTAATCGAGTTTAGGGTCGCTGCCGGCCTTTTAAATATGAATACGCTACTTTCTTGAAGGTTCCCAAGTCGTAGCTGTTCGGAAAGACTGTCGCAGGAAGTTGGTATTTGTATAAAAATAGAAAGTAAAAATTTTCACGTTCTGCGGTTCGCCATAACTCCCAATGCACTCGAGCCCGCACAAAGGAATATTAATATGACACTCATAAAAATGGCGGACGTTCGAGAATTTTATAACTAGAGATAACGTATCTGTTCGGTATTTGTTTTGTTCGGTGTAATCGTTGTCCCCAATATAAAAGACCGATTGTGAGATAACGGGTAATAATACTAGATGTATCTATATCACACTAGCTGGTGACAGCGACTTCGTTTGCGCGGACTTTATGAAAATGATGATTGTAACTCAAATATATTAGGAGTGAGAGCCCTCCGCATACCCAAGAGTCCGGTGGTGGTTCGCTGCCATTCGGAGATTAGCGTGTACAAAAAGACAATACTTTTTTTACAAAAGGACGAGGCTCTGTTCTCTTTCTTAATCTGCCTAATTTTTTTTGTATAAATAATCAATGTACAAGACACCCTTTTTTACTATTTTATTACACATACATATTATATGTTTTGATATCCCTCGTTTGTGTGTTGTCATGATGATGAATGAACAGACATCTTTTCATTCCTACTATCATATCTTATGGTATTAGTTGTCTGAGATATTCAATATTTTACGATAAAGAGCCTATTTTGGGTGTATATTGGTATTGAAGAGTTCTTTGTGCTTTCAAAGCCTTATATATTCTGTCTGCGCAAATATTAAATAGGTTTTCATTTATTCCTTTTATTGAGCTGTTTGCTTAGAATATTTTATTTCTTTCGATGTTCGATTTATTTATGAATATGAATAGACGTTGCATATGCTAAGCCTACACTCTGACTGAACACATACTTGTTTCACTATGTCTACATTTGTTAATATTGAATTCTTTTTACTTATTAACGTAGACGTCTGGAAGATCACTGACTATTGCGACGAAATTAGCTAATAACCAGTGAGTCTGAGTTTTCAAAGCGTTCAAAAACACTTTAGAAACGGTCGTTGTTCATTTTGTGAATAGTATAATGGTCGAACAAGATTATGGGACCGATATTATTATAATTTTTTTATAGTAGCTCGACATAATGGCTTCCCTACGCCTGATGGAAAGCCAAAGAGAGGCCCAAGTCGCTGTGACAACTGGTTAGTTACCTGTCAGTTGCCATTGCCATGCCGGCCCAACCCTAACCCCCCACGAGCTCCGGAGACCCTACTCACCAGCAGAAACACGTAGGTCATTTGGCTGCGGTATTCTATAGGGTGGAGGTCCTTCCCCGGACGGGCAGCTCAATACGAGCGAAGATTCGCTATGCCCTACCTCTCTTACTTTCAAGACATGTAATGTTTTGAGGGTCACAAATATATCATTACGTATTTCTGATGTTCCAGGTGCAGAATGCCTGGCGGGCCAACGCTTCTGCCGTGCTGATCTACAACGACAGGGACACCACCACCTTGGAAAAGATGAAGCTGTCCACAGATAGTGGTCGTAAGTATTAATTTTATTTTGCTTCTTTATATAAAAAGTTTCTTTGACACACTGATTATTATCAAAATTGAATGAACTTGATGATAACTGTCAAATTTGAATGAACGATCGAGATATTTTGTTTTGCGTACATTTCATCTCGATTTACGGTACGAGTTAATTTCAAATTATCGGTAAATCTTACATCTGCTTTTAAACGGTGCGCGAAGCGATGAAGACCGTCACATTGTGATCCATTTACGTTGCACAAATTAAGCGTGATGTGGATAGCCTATATTTTTTCCGACTTCATCGTCTAAAAATATTATAGGATTCCGATGTTTCTTTTTAATTTGATCACGTATTTGTAGTTCTTAATATTTGTCATGGGAGAAACGTACTGGAAAGGTGGATTGGATGCCGGTAGACATTTCATCGGCCTTTTGAACTGTATTTCATCCTTTCTATTTCTACGAATCGTTCGTGCGACGGACTCTGTCGTGTGATCTAAATCCGCTCAGAAAGAGAGCGCAAGTCCTCTCAAGCGTAAGAATCACATTACAATATTTATGAGAATTCCGTGTAATTATTCATTCAGGCAATAATCTACAGATAGGTACGTTTGGTACATATGTACGCGATCGAGTGATGGTATTTTTGTATACACTCAAGGTGAACAGTGCATTCGCCATTCTATAGGTTATCTCCGCAATTTTTACACGAATGTCTTGTTGATTCTTCCACTCCGTTGCTTGTTATAAACCTGATTCTTGATTTCCTTGATTTTGCATTATGAATGTTTATTATGCCTGTCATGGCTTAACCCGGCTTAATTCTTAAAGTCTGTTTGAACGAACGAACAATGGAATTAAGGAACGACTTAGCCTAATTGAATTCAGAAGGCATGTTATTTCGGGAGAACGTGTTGTTTCTAGAAATATCGAGCCGAAACCCAAGTTAAACATTGGCATACATTTTTAATAATGTGGAGTTTATCTCACGTGTTGAGTTAAATGCGGAGACTTAGCCAATGTCAAGTGTTTTCACACATACACAGCAAATTTATAGTGGGCTGAAATCCAAACTTACCTTGATCTGATCACCCACGGTTTATTGATCCAACTGTTTATCAGAATACCTAAAATAATACATAACACAAAATGCATAAACATTTAAACAAACGTCCTTGCTACTAGATTCGTGTTGTTCAAGTTAACATGTAGGTGGAATGGGGTCGACGGTAACTGTCAATGAATAAAAAAATGAAGAATAAACCGACTTCAAAAAACACAAATGACCAAAACTTTGTATTCTGACAAAAACTGTACGTACCTGCATAACAAATTATATGTATAACTATAGTTATTTAAATATTTACAATTATCACTTATTTTTAATAATAAACCGGTGCCAGCCAAACAAATAACACGATATCGGAAATTTAAATCTAACAATAAAGTTTATTGATACAGATATTCGATATTTATTTATTATATTTAATTTTAGGATTTGCGCATTCGGTAGTGGTGGTGCCTTGTAGCCCTACCTACAATTTGGGCTGTACAAACCTGAGATAAACATTTGTGTTTGTCCTGATAAGATTGGGAAGTCAGTTGTTGATTCAAGTGTACAATTACATAACAAGTTACTCAGAGATATTACTGCCATTACATAAATTTAAGTAGCATATACAGGCTTTACTTATAAAAAATCAATGTAGGTAATATTTGATTTGCAAATGTTTGGCGGTGCTGGCTCATTTGGTAGTGGTGCTGCCTTATGAGGCGAAAATTGGAAACCCAACCAGGACAAACATTTTCCGGGGGGGATTTTTTCATTAGAAAGTTTACGCTAGTTTATCTAAAACCGGCACTGTTCTTATCGAGCAACTAATGTCAAAGCGTCTCCTAAATTCTTAAGACCTTTAGGAACACCCTTCTTAGCTTACCGCCGAGAAAGGAGGTATAATATAAAGTCAAACGGATAAGTGATTGGTGTAGTCTATTTTGTCCCTTCAAAACGTTGTACACAGTTACCATAGTTTTACTAAGAATCATCTCCTTAAAAAGACTATCAGACTTTCCATTCTCAGCCACAAAACAAGGAGTTCCAAGATTTACACACGCGCCTACGGCTGTCCGTGCGTGTCACGCACGGCGGGCGAGCGCGCGCGCAGTCCAGCGCTAGGTATGGCGCGCGAAGGCCGCCGACCATTGTTAAGGGCCAACCCTTTACTCGCCCGATTTATTGCACACTGTTTAATATTAAAGTGCATTTTCTCTAGTACTGCACGGTATCGAAGTGAATATAGCAATTTTGATTATCACCATCTTTTCGCTCCAAGCCACCCTCACTTGCCCGCGGTACATAATGCTGAATAACAAATGAGGCTCTGGCAACCGACTGGTGGTGGTATAACCACGATCAAAATCACGATTGTTGGCTAAATACCACAGTCCGATGACGGGCAGCAGCGTCACTGGAGCGAAGAGCGATTTATCCCGCCTGCCCAGCGTGGCGATTATGGGCATAACCTCCAGATGTTTGCCCAAAGTGGCGAACTACTGGAGAGGCCTATGTCCAGCAGTGGACTGCGATAGGCTGATGATGAAGGGAAACCTTAATTTGAAACCAGGTGGTGAGTATGAATTATCTGCCACATTTATTATTATTTTTATTTTATGTAGCACAGACTTTTTAATATACACACATTGGTTACGGAATTTGATTATGAACAGGCAATTGAAAACCGTGAACTAGTAAAAATAATAAACCAGATTAATGC
Source organism: Conogethes punctiferalis (assembly GCA_031163375.1). Classification (NCBI taxonomy): domain Eukaryota; kingdom Metazoa; phylum Arthropoda; class Insecta; order Lepidoptera; family Crambidae; genus Conogethes; species Conogethes punctiferalis. The sequence goes on along the minus strand of CM062096.1, from coordinate 5,509,824 downwards.
TGATTGTGTTGCGTTACGCTAACGCCGATAAGAAAGAAAAAAACAGAAACAGTTAAACATAACTATTATGTATTTGATTGATATTAATAGATTGATTGTTACCTATTAAGGTATATTGTTATCATTGGGGTAAACGAGTTATGGAGTGCAGCGTCTCTGCAAACGTAGTGTAGGACGCCCACAGGCCAGGTCGAGTAGCGATTTGATTTGCGAGAGGCCGAGGATAGAGAAGAGTGACGAATAATCGTAGAGCCGGGGCTACCCCTGGCTCTGGGGAGCAATAGACTGCTCATCAGGCGGACCTCGTGCAATGGTGTGGCTGAATCCACCACCTCGTTACGCCCCAGTGAGTGCCAGTGACTCGGGGTACGAAGGAGAGGCTCAGAGCGTTATATGCCCTCCAGCGACGCCTGGGCCGGGGGCGGCGTAGAGCGGGCGCGTCTACCGCGACCTCACGCTCTCTTTCCGCCGCTTCCTTCTGCGAGATCGCTGTGTCGCAGAATGCGAGCTTCGCTCGCCAGGTCTCCTTCGACGCCGTTATCTGCCTCAAGAGTTGCGGCAGATCGAGGTTCTGTGCGACAGTGACGAGGACGGAGCGCTCATTGGCCCAGGCAGGGCAATGCCGAAGCGTATGCTCTGCCTTGTCCATTTGTTGTTAATCTAGGACAACGGGTACACCAAGTAGTCTAATTCAACCTGAGTATACGGCCCATGACCGTGAACTTGCATCTATATTTATGCCTATCCTATTAATAATGTTGGTCAAGACAATTACCGCTGAGTCGGCGCATGTGCCTCCCTCGCCTTGGCAGTGAAACCCGACCGGCGCAATCGCGTTAGGTGCATCACCGACCTTGTCACGAATCGCTTATGCTACAGTTTTATTCAATTGAAACGATACTGTGCACTCAATTTGTCGGTTCAGCGTGTTGCGGCCTTTTGGTTGGTGTAGGTTAGGCATTGACTAGATTACATTACGATTCATTAAATGTACTCGTACAATCGTCGGTGCATTATTCGGAAGGGCTCGGAAACGTTTTCTTCTTTTTTGTATATGGAGAGTCCATTTACAAAAAAAAAAAGAAAACGATCACGGTGGTAGAGTTAACGCGGATAAAATCACCAATCAAGTATTCAGAGAGATACCTCAAAACGCAGTTGGCCGGTAAACTGAGGCTATACTTTTCTGCCTTAATGCTACTGATAGGAAAAAAAACATATACCTATGCAACGTTCCCAATTGTTCCTTGAAATTATTTGACAGATCGCATTGAAATCTTTTCCGAGAGCCCTAAGAAAGGCCTATGTCCAGCAGTGGACCTTTGAAGTCTGATGATAATGCCCCCCCCCCAAGCCTTCTGAACCAAGGGTTGTGGGTTCGATTCCCATCCGGGACAAACATTCGTGTGATGAACACTTGTGTTTGTTCCATGTCTGGTTCCACTGCTGGACTTAAGCGGTGTCCATGGCATAGAAAAAGGATACTAGCCTTTATGGCGCCGAACTTCAACACTTGAAATATCTAGGCTCAGTGCTTATCTTTATACATATAATAATCATTATCTACTTGTATGTAGGTATAACTGTGTTCATCTGATAACGTTGATAGGAAACCTAATTAGGGGTCCATAAATTACGTCATACAAATTTAATCACTTTTAGGATAAGTAGTATAAGTAGCCCAACACAAGCTTGTACTATATGGGAACTATACAACTGATTGACTTACTTAGATACTTTTTTTGAAGTTTCTTAATACTTCGTCTTATTCTGAGTAGACAGACAGACACCCCTTAGTGTCACACTGTATTTTTCTTCTCTTTAATTTTAAAGATAAATACTTATAAACATTTTTCTTTGCTCATATGGAACTTGTTCATATTAAGAAGTGAATATTTGATTCTTACCGTCTATTTCGGGGCATCGAACCAGCAATGATAGATGTGACGCGTCCTTTGGATAGTAAACAAACAATTTAATAATGCTTAATCTATTACTATACCCGACCACAACAGCACAATTGGGGGCAATAGGTACACCATATTAGCACAATGATTGCGTGAGCACGCCCCCATTCTCACTGTGTATTTAGAGATAAAGGTGTGGTATCCAAAATCCTGTTACCTACACTTATCTGTACTTTAGTTTTAGGTACTACTTTTGCCCTATGCTTCGCTCGCGTTGTACGGACTTACTTTGTTAAGTGGGTCTCAGGGTATAAGGGACTAAGAGATATAAAGATATTTCTCTTTAACACAAACCATTACTTCTTTCTTCGTCGGGAATGCCTTTACGAATACTCTAGGGATACCTGACTTATGTTGGCCTCACTTTTTTTTAAATATATGAATGACTAGCTGTGCTCGCAACTTCGTCCGCGTGGAATAGTTATTTTTTCCCCGTTTTTTTACATTTTCCATTATTTCTTCGCTCCTAATAGTTGCAGCGTGATGTTATATAGCCTAAAGCCTTCCTCGATAAATGGTCTATTCAACACAAAAAGAATTTTTCAATTCGGACCAGTAGTTCCTGAGATTAGCGCGTTCAAACAATCAAACAAACAAACAAACTCTTCAGCTTTATAATATTAGTTAAGATAACGCTTGACCCCAACTTGCCTGATGTCAAACGAAATTAGCAGGCTTACCCGACAAAAACCGATTCACTCTCGCCTTAAATCTGAAGATTATATTATTCTTATCCGTCCGTCCGTCGAATATAGTGGGTATTCTCCGTAGTCGGAATACTCGGAGGGACTCGACGTCTTTTAGTGGGCTATGACAGGGATATCTCGGTAGTATCCTAGTCCCGTACCGCAGGGCGCACCACCCGCAACGTTAGTCCGCTAAAGTGTTCAATCCAACAATGACCTCTCAACAAATTGTCCACAGGCAACATATCGGCGGTGTTCACGTACAAGTGGAAGGGCGAGGAGATCACGAGGCTCATCGACAACGGCACCAAAGTCCTCATCGAGATCATCAAGACCCGCAGTTTCGCCAACGTCAGCAACAATATCAACAAGTATGTTCTTTACATTATCATCGTCATCAGCCTATCGCAGTCCACTGCTGGACATAGGCCTCTCCAGGTGTTCGCCACTTAGGGCAAAACCTGGAGGTTATACCCATAATCGGGCAGCAGCATCACTGGTGTGAGAAGCTACGCCCTGCGATCGCCAACCCGCATAGGCAGCGTGGCGATTATGGGTTATGCCTCTAAATCGTTGAACGAAGTGGCGAACAACTGGAGTGGTCTATGTCTAACAGTGGACTGCGATAGGCTGATGACGATGATGTGAAGTTGTAGCGATATGCAGCGACATCTATCACAACATCGCTGCAACGTACAATAGCTGGTTCCGCCTACTAACCGCAGATGGCGATGTATCTTCCGCTGCAAGCAACCTGCATACATTGAGATAATGTTCTATACATGTTCTATGAATGACCTACAACGCACGTACGAAGTTTTCATCACCACTCAGTTACCTATACATACGACAAAACAAGAACCGGATCGCGTTCACCGAGCATCACTTAGCTCGGAGGTAGTACTTCCTCCTTTTGTAGGGACAAGTCTGTTCCTACAACATGTCTGATGACCGATTAAAAAACAATAACTTAGGTATTCAAAGGCCCTTGAACATATATTTATTCAGTTTATTTTCCTATTCACAGAACATCTGTGCTGTTCGTGTCCATATCTTTCATCGTGCTGATGGTGATCTCGCTGGCGTGGCTCGTCTTCTACTACATCCAGCGCTTCAGATATATCCACGCTAAGGATCGGCTCTCTGTAAGTGTTTTTTAAAGTAGCATAGCAAAGTGACCTCACCTCGAATGAGAGAAAGCAAAAGAGGGGCGTAAGTTGCTTTGGCAACGGACAAGTAACCAAACCAATCTCTTGTCAGTTGTCAATGCCTTGCTTTATATTTTGAGAGCATAGTGACCTCATAACGATCTAATGTTGGAAAGCGAAAGAGGCCCAAGTTGCTAGCATCGGATAAGTAACCAAATCTATCAGTTGTCACCGCCATGCCGTCCTATAAGATTATTGTCTTTACACCGACCGATCCCGAAATGCGATCGAAGGCTCTTCATGGGGTTTCGCTGGGTGTATGTAAAATAAGTGGCCATAATACGCCATAACCATTCGCAATATTTTTTGAAAGGGAATTCCACAGAAATTTGGAAAAAATTTCAAATGAATCTGAATAATTTAAGAAATAATAATAATAATAAAATGTATTGGAATATCACTTCAATATGTCTATTTTCTTTTTTCAGAAACGTCTGTGTTGTGCCGCTAAGAAGGCACTGTCCAAAATTCCTGTTAAGAGTTTAAAGACTGAAGATAGGGTAAGAGTCTATATCACTGTAAAATCGTATTATAATTTCTCGTGAGATTGTAAACTGTCAAAAGATTTCTTAAACTCTTACATAATGCTTGCAGTGTCTTAATCTAGACATCTATTTTCAACAGATTTACATTGTATACGGTCTTTGGCTTCAGAGTGAGATACATAGTAATGTGGGTTAACGGTTGTTTTTTTTACAGGAATTACAGGGTGATGGCGAGTGTTGCGCCATCTGTATAGAACCTTACAAAGTATCAGAAACACTTAGATCTCTTCCTTGTAGGTGAGTGATATCAGTTTATTATACGTAACTTTCTTGGCTCGTCGGTAAGAGCGTTAAGCCTTAGCCCTGACTATCCGAAGGTTTCAGATATGAGAATGCACTAGATGGGACTACATAAAAGACAGGTCCAACCGTTACGTGATTGGTTCATTTTGACATATTATTGATTTTTTTTTTTATTATTATTTACGGTTCACAAACGGAATGTAACATTTAGACATATCTTCATACATTTAAAAAAGAAAAGAAACAGGTTCATTCTAAAAAACAGTGAACACAGCATGCATTGTGGACATTTTTTTTTAATACAACATTGTTCGAAAGACTTTGTACTTCCTAGTTAGTCTCATATTGAAATCGGTCCTTTTTTGCCAAAAATGCTGTTATAGCGCTACCATGCTTATGCTAATCCGTCGTTATGTTTCAGACACGAGTTCCACAAGAACTGCATAGATCCGTGGCTGCTGGAGCACCGCACCTGCCCCATGTGCAAGATGGATATACTCAAGTACTACGGATTCGTGGTAAGTTACTCTAACGGCTATTCTAAGGTCAATTCTCACAAAGAGAATACCTACTGTTCATTGTCGTGTTAAACTCTTGATATGAAAGCCTTCCGCTCTTCCATATGGCAATGACAAGGTCGCCTTGGCAGTCATTGTAGCCATTAAGAAAAAATAGACCGACTAATATGGGTTATGCATTAAATAATAAATAAATAAATAACCCAAGGTATGCCACGCCGGGCCACACAGCGCCACCTAGCCCGAAAGCCGAAACTTGTACTATGGGTACTAGACAACTGATAAACTTACTTAGATACATTTTTTTCTGTAAATAAAGACATCATACATAGATGAACACAAATGTTTGTACTTTGCGGGAATCGAACCCACGACCCTTGGGTCAGAGGGCAGAGGTCGCTACCAAATGAGCCATCGAGCCAGTCAATTGAGTGCGTTTCGACACAAGCGGAGGCTGTGTGAAGCTGACAAAATTTGACCAATGACCAGTGGATCGTTCCACTGGTCATCCACTGAAGGGGGGCGGAAATGACATGTGTGATTTGAGCAATATCATTGATCAATATCTTAGCAAAAAAAGAGGAAAGAGGAGAAAAGAAAAGAGGAAAAGAGAGAGATGTTCTCCACTTCTGATTGCCATTCCCTATAAGCTACTTTCACTCGAGCTTACCATCAGGCATCATATTTGTAGTCTGCCGCATCTTGTATAAAAAAAAACCCTTGCTTTCCCCTTTCACTATACATATATATCGTCCGACCAATTGGAGGGCGTCCGCAACTTCGATTACCCTTTTTTTTACAGGGGAATGCATTAGGCACCGTCATGCTACCTCCGGGAGGTGACATGGTGTGTGGGACTCACACCTCCCGAAATAGGAGGGTATACCCACTAAACCCCCCTGTGTCGCCAGTGGGCGGCAAGTTGCAGAGACACGGGTAACGCCGAAGCATACGGCCGCACCCCTAACTTGGATTACCTTGGCTTGGCCACCACTGTGTTATGGGTGTAAACTTTCTTCCAACATTTCGTGTCCATCATCATCATCAGCCCACATCAGTCCACTGCTCGACATAGGCCTCTCCCAAGGTTCGCCACTGTGCTCGATTTTGGGCTTCTCGCATCCAGCACTTGCCAGCCGTCCTGCGCAAATCGTCACTCCACCTGGCCTGAGGGCGTCCTACACTACGTTTGCCGAGACGCGGCATTTCGTGTCCATCTTTCTTTTATTTTCCTTCCGATGTCCGTCATTTTACGATTATCTACCTTTTTTTCCAGTACACGGGCAGCCAGGAGAGCATACTTCAGTTGGAGGTGGAGGAGGCTCGCAGCCGCGCGCTCAGTCCGCAGCGCAACCGCCATCCGCTCACGCTGGTAACAACCTTACATACTCTTGCACTCTATCAATATATTGATACGGCAGATACGGCGGTAGCTACGCCTCTGGGTCCTGGGTTATTTATTTATTTAAGGTGTGTTTATTAAATATTATTTGGTCAAGATTCAAATTCTTTATTACAGACTAAGTGTTAGGTACATTTAGATCTTAAGTCATATTATGTTCTTTACAACTTAGTCGCCCTTTTCGGGCATTGTAATGTATTATAGTATTAAAGATCGTCATATTAATTCCCTATTCTTTTAAGTATTCTTCTATGGAGTAAAAACATTTTGATAGTAAAAATTGTTTCAGTTTAACACAGTATGAAAACTATTGAAATCTACTACTGATTTAGAACAATCGGTTCTGAGGTATCGTATATTTT